>NNCF01128512.1:400559-444306 GCA_002313205.1 Laupala kohalensis | reverse complement strand
ATATATGCAAAGCTAAGTGAATTAGAACTCGGCAAGATCTCTACATACTTTCTTCCTAGTGGGCAGTTACTTAACCACTGTGCCACTGTGCCCGAGTAAAAAATGATTATTCTATTTTCCTTATTCTCTCGGAATAATTATATAATTTTTTACACACAATAATTCTTTGAAATAAAAATATATTTGGAATATCTTTTAAAGGTTATTATTATTATCACCAAATAATAATAATTAATTATCTTGTTCATTCTATCGTGTCAAAACTGTCATATTGTAACAAAGACATGAAGATTTCACCGTCCGTACCTCAAAACTTAGCATGGCATACAAATACGTATACTGTTAGTTTAAATTATTAAACTAAGAGTAGTGATTAATCGCGACGAGTACTGTTAGTTTAAAATCAATGAATGCATACAACTTTTTCTAAACTAAATACTGTGCTCCAAATGAATAAGATAATAAAAAGAGAAGTCACAAAAACATTTACTCCACAACTACATCAAAAAATATTTCATATCTCCATTTACTTATGTAACTTACAAATCTATTAAATCTTAAACCCCGCGGTGTTGCAACAGGCAATTCAAGAAAAAAAGAATGTCATTCATTGTCAAACCGACTAAAACACGCAGACTTGAGTGGCTATTTATTTGTTCGAATTTTTCAACAGACATTTTACCTCCTCCAACAAAAGTGTAATTGGCTGAGAACAGTAAAGCACTGCTATGTTTGTTCTGTCACCATAAAGTGGGTTCGAATCCCAGTAACACTTGTGAACTGATTTTTGAAAATGGTTTATACCACAATTCAGCTCGAAATACCAGATTGGGAGCTGTAATGAACGAAATCTTAATTCGTGCACTCACGTCGCAAACAAACACTGTAAAATTGTCAATTCGGCAACGTAGCATTACCTAGCATTACCACACACATGGCAACGTGTCAGGGCAGTTTACGACAAAGTTTCTATAAAATAATTTCTATTCATGTTCTCTTTAAGTTTCGATATTTTAGTTTCTTCATGTGTAAATGAAAGTGTTCAATGATATATTTTACGAGGAATTTAGAAAAGTTCTTCAAAATTTCAATAAACATGTGCAAAATTTTTTTATATTGAATTTAAAAGCAAATAATTTATATTTAAAGAAAACAATGATACTAAAAGAAATTCAAGAGTTCGTAATTATACCCCAAGTGTTAAAACTATATTTTAATAAAAATATTGAGTAGGAAACGGGTCTAATATATATACAAACCATATTTTCAATAAATATTTATTCATATAGCATCTAGATTTACAACATTATACATTTGGAGAACAATATTTACTAAAGAAAAAGGTATATGCTCTATTAATTATGCAATTTTATTATAAACAATCAATTACTTTATTTTTTGTTAAACAGTCTATTGCAATTTAATCGTGCATGTTCAATGTTGTGATGCTAGTTTAGAATCATCTTGAGGGTCGCTATATTCTTATTTTGTATTTTTTCTAATTACACTACATTATTGTAGATAAATTTATGTTTTCTACAAACATTAAAAAGGAAAAAAAGAAAACCCTAGATGTTGTGAAGGTTTAGCCTTTCAGAGTCATAATGCATATTACACTAACATAAAACTAAAATGTATTCCTCTCCGCGAGTTTCATTAGAAATCTCTTCGTTGTTCCTGCTCTATCATTTGACAATCAAATATAAAAGTTTCTTTAATTTTACGTTCTATTTGTTAAACGAAATTACGTGTCATTCGCGCCTTCGTCGTTTGTCCGAGAGGAAAATTTCTGCGATCTAAATTTCTAATTTTACAGCCAGTAAAAAGTAGAACGCCATTAAAATATTATGCATAAGTAACATAAATATTACAATGAAAAAACATATTTCGTATAATATTCCATATTTGTTGAACACTTTCTAAAAATATGAAATTCTCTTTTGAATTGACGGTAAAATGGTACGTTAATTGGAGAAGATTTCTAGATTTAAAATAACAAGTCCTTAGAATATGACACTGAATCAGGAATACGGCGAACTACAAGTTACAATAACTTAACATATAAAACTAAATACGACCTTGTTAACTTCCTCGCTCGATTTAAATTTACTGTAAATATTATACTGAATGTCTGACTAATACGTTTATCTTCACAAATGTAACATCCATGTTGCTTCGTAAAAAGTTATATACCCGCAAAGAATGTTTCTAAATGACAATGTTCGTTCCCTGCTCTGGAAATCAATAAATAATACTGAATATCGATACTAACATTATAAATGAGGAGTGAGTTAAGTATGTAGAATATATAAAGTATTTCAATTGTAAAAAAATTCGTCAACGAGGTTTTCATATTATTGATCTCTGATTATTTTTTTAGGTTGCACGATTACTACCAAATTGTTATATCGTGGATAAATATGTCACTAGAAGATGTAATTTATTTGTTCCTTAAGTAGTTTTATATTATTTATAACTCGAGAATTAAACTTTTGTGTTATTAGTTCATATTTGAGACAAACGTTTTCTATATTTATTTAATTCCTTTTCACATATATGAAAAACTTAAGAGAATCGCAAATTATGTGAAATTACTTTCGACAATACACATCACTTGTAGGCAATGAGATTTGATTTCTTTACTTCACTGTATAAATATAAGAAATTATAGGAATATTTATAAGTAATTTGTGATTCGAATTATACCAATTTAATACGATATCTTGCAATTATATTCAAATTCTGTTAAAAACTATATTTTATCACAGAATTACGCAAACGTTTTTTACAGAAAGTCTTATATTGCCTTTGAAGACCTTGCGAGGCAACGAATCTCGAGATGTCGTTTAAATATAGAGAATGGTAAAGTCTATTGAAGTCAAGAATATACAGAATATTTTTGTTGTAGAAGTCCAAAATGTGTATAATAAAAAAATACAAAATATTTCTTTAATAGCGGTGTAATGAAACATTTTCTCTCGTTACGATTTACCAGGGGCACGATGTCTTCTATTAGTCTGCCAAATATGGGAGCCGTTTCAAATAGACCTACGATTGGTCGAACGAAACTTACCCACTCGAAGGGGAAGAAGGGGGAGAGACGCGTTGCAAACTTTGCAGATCCAAAACTGGTCAGAGCGTGGAACTTAGAAAAATAAATGGGCCCTTTTTTGTTATCAGTAGTGTACAACAAGAATCAATTTAAGTTTGGTTCAACGTAATCGGTTGAACCAATTTTGGGAACCCACTCTCCACGAGTACTCCTCTCTTTTTGTTTTTCTTCTCAACTTTCATGTCTTTCTTTTCAGAAAATGTATTTATTTTGTTTAAACTCAATGATATATAAATTAATACAAGCTAATTATAAGTTTATTATGACTTTCATGTCTTCTTACTTTTCTTCCATGAAAGTATAGAGAGGGAATCCATAATTGAGGCTGTTTCACCCCCAAAGCAGTGGAATTACTCCGGCCAACACTTTGCAGAGCTGTGTTCATTCAGCCAGCGTCACACGGGGAGAGAAATACAACATCCTCTTTTTATGGATATTAATGGAGATTTAAGTAATAATAATTGACTCAAAATCACAAATGTTTCGCGAGAAATACGGCAAGTATTCAGATAGTTGGATGATAAGGATATTGGCGCGAGTAGTGGCAAGTATCTATATGTTGTTTCGTTTTCTTGATTCGCAATGCTGTCAATGTTTTTTCGCAAAATTTGTAGACCCATTTCTAATTTTCTCCCGGTTTCCTTAGAGTACTTAGGTTGATTTGATGGGATGATCCCGAGCCTAATTAAGGAAGTATGCATAAGCGAGTTTCCTATATAATTCGCCGTTCTCAAAGCGTGATTATTTTATGATATAGTTTCACATAAGTGTTTAGCACATTTAATTGCTTGACATAAACTCTGTATGAAGATAAGTACTCTTCGATAGAAGGAGTCTTTGATTTATCTGGGTCCCTCGAATAATGAACTTTGAGGTCGAGAGGATAAAGACGTGTTTGAGAGGACATTGACCCGAGTCTCAAATATTTGGGCAGCCTCCCCTGGCACGCCACTAATTGAGGACCCTTGAGTGCCGAGCAGAGCTGAGAGAACAGGAGAGGATGACTGAGAAGAACTAGAGCATGGGAAGTATGGAGGAAGGGATCAACTGACTTTGCGGCCAAGATGCTTTAGTCGTGTACAATCAAGTCTCTGCAGTTTGTTTACTCTAAAGTTTATCGGTTTGTAGATCCATTCATGCCGAACTATGACTATATTTTCTACTTACTAGCTCTAATTAATAGCTAAACGTTAAAATAATTCCAATATTCTTTTTATTTTAATTGAAAAAAAATTATTCAAATACTGAAATTTCAAAGTCGATTCTATCTATGTATAAAAAGTAAGGATGTATGTGTGTATAGTTCACCATAACTGCGACATGCATGGAACAATTTTAACCAAACTTGGTACAATGATAACAGACTATACGGCAAAAAACACTGTAAGAGTAAGAAACCCCGAGCATTTTAGGGGAGGGGTGGGAAGGGGTGACATGTAAAATGATCAAAAAACGGACTATATTAATATTGAATACTTTATTAATAATAATAAATTTGAGGACCGCTGAGAGAATTAGTGCCACACCTACTGCTACTGAAGCCCACGATTATTCCCTATGGAATAATGTATCACTTTGTAGATAGAGGGTGGGAAGTAAAAGTAATGAAAAATCCAGATATCAGTTTCGACACCGCAGTTTCAGTTGTCGTGGCCGCTGAGATGAATAGTAACAACCCTTGTGCCGCGTAATGCTACAATCAGTACACATGGTGGATAGGATATTTACCAACCCGTGGCTAGGGGATGGGTAATGGGTGGAAAGTATAAATATGGAAAATCACCGATTGGTGGTGAATATATCATTTTTGGGACCGTTGAAAAGAACACTGACATTTTCACTGTACATGATCACTCTCCATGAGGGTAAATACTCCCTTTGGATAGAGGTGGGAAGGGAATAATGTGTAATTAAGTGAAAATCACCGATATGAGTGTTGACACCATGGTTTTCGGTGCCGCAGAAATACACACTTACGATAACACATAAGTTAGCAACCAGTCCCCAACGTACATTCTTAGGGAAGGAGACGACAAGTAAAAATTATCATAAATTACATATATCAGTGACGAGTCCATGTTTTCGGCATAACTGAGATACGGGTACTTCTAATATTATTTAAGTCTTTATTCAGTACCCATGACTATAAGACACCTCTTGCGACCTAAAACGGGGGTGAGAGAGGGTGTGACAGGAAAAAATAATAACAAAGGATCGATTTGCGTCGGAACCAATGTCTCTGACTTGAATGAATATACAACCAATGTATTTATGTTTCACGGGCACGGTACCCTTCAAATTGATACTGATGTCGAATTCACAGTTTTCTGGGATTCTCAGATGAATAACCATATTCCTGATGCCGTTATGTCCAGGATCAGACAACATGGGGTGCACGACGCCCCTTGAGATCAGTTGGGAAGGATGAGACACGTAATAAATATTCCATACAACCGATATTAGTGTCGAATCCATAATTTTCGGGTTCCATGAATTATAACATTCCCTGTGCCATTTAATTCCATATTCAGATCATATAAGTGAAATACACCTTGGGGTGACGTGTAAAAATAATACAGAAATACAAAAATGAGTGTCGAATCCATAGTTTTCGGGGTCGTTGAAATGCTCCCGGACAACAACGTCTTCATTCGGCTAGTACTTAAATAAACCTAAAAATGTTTGGACTCAGTCGCATTTCAAAGTCTGTTGATAAATCAGGGGTGGAGATTGCAACAGTAAAATTTTACATGCAGTACTTTGGTAGAAACCTGTGATAGTCTTCGATAATGTTTCCTGTGTTCCTATGTTTACTCAACATTACTGGTAAAACATTAGACTGTATTTCAGGTAAATTAGACTGGAGACAAGCGTATTGTATATGTTTAACTTTTCAAAATACGACATTTATGAAGAAACATGACACAAAGGCTATTTTGATATGAAAATATTTAATAGGTATATTTAATAATATATTCTACAACTACTTAAACATCGGGTAGTTGTAGATTCTTTTACCAGGTAGAAATAGGATCATACTTCCACTGTTTACCACCGTAAATAATGATACAGAAGAAAACATATAGCTAGAAAATAGGTGTTTAAGTTGGACAGTTTTTTGTTGTTTACTCATAAAGAATGTACTGTTTTAGACCATAATTACTCGTTGGTGAATGGTCGAAAAATATCAAAATTGGTGTCGCAGGAAACCTCTTCTCCAAATACACAATAGTTTTAATTTTTTCACATTGACAAGTGGAAGCTGATTTTATAATCAGATTGATATTTAATGGAAATAATTAAATAAATACATTAATTATGTTATTTATTTATTATCGATAGGAAAGTGTCGAACGCTTATTATCACGCACTATGTGGTCTACCAATATCGCTTTACGCTGTGACAAGCTGTCACGTTCTATATATCAGAACCTCTTTCACGTCAGAGTCTCTATCAACACGAGACCACAATATTTTTGACCGCATGCAAAAATCTTCATGGTCAAAAATAACATTTACAGAAATTAATTGATCTTACATTCCCTTTAAAAGTACATTTAAAGTTAGTATTCATTTAAATTTCTAATCAAGGTTTATGGTAAATTTTCTCAAGGTCCAGTTTATTATTTTTACATATGCCCAAAAATTTCGTTGACCGTGGAAAAAAAGACAAAAAAAGGAAAAAATTGGAATGCGGTAACAGTACACATTACTTCTCGTTGTTTTATGAAGAAGTTAAGATCGTTTGAGCGATAAATGCGTTGTGTTGATTTTAACTTAATCTTGTCTTGACATTTTGACGTGATGTTAACCTCCTGAAGTAATATCCTTTGGCGCTTCCATGAGGTTGAATTGTTTTATAGGACCTTACATTATCTTTAAAAATTTGGTTCTACGCAAGTACATTTAAATTAGTTTTAATTTGTTAGTAATATAATTTAGTCTTATTTGGTACAAATCCTGCACCTTCAGAACCCTTCAGGGGGTCTTGTTGGATACAAATCTTCCGTAAAACCACTATGTTATCCATCCAAATCTTTGACATACTTAGAAATATTGGTATCGCAAATTGGGAAATGATTCCATATGAATACAACTGGATTTCGTTATCAAAATGGAATTATTGCCACTGGACCAACGATGATAATTAGGACTGAATAATTAGGCCGTCGTATGTCCTTTCTGGTCAAGTATTTTGTAGGTTTTACATGTAAGCTCATGTAATGAACTTATGACATGATATTTCGTTTAGTAGGCGTAATATCCTTTATTATTGTGAACAGAATGGTTGCAAATTTTCCTTGATGTATTGTCACAAGATGAAAACCCTCTGATATAACGTGTAGTGAGTCTCTTTGAACAAACAAGAAAAAATAGAGGCGCAAACAAAAATAGCCTGCGGAATGAATATATTAATTTCCAAGCATTGTGTGAGCAAAGTATTGTAATTGCACGAAAAGAAATTCGAGATCTCTTCCGATATTTTCCAATTGGCTCCTGGAGAGTGTATCCTCAAATTTTCGCAAATGATGTTCAATGTCAAATGCTGGTCAAATGTATGTGTATGAGTGTGATCTCGATTTTGTCCTCGAGTACTCTCGAACAAATCGATACAACAATACCTAGCTTGAGAATTGAGTTTGAATAAATTTGGAGGAGATATCTAAAACTCGTTGTGATGCTGTCATGTTTGTTTATTCATTATTAACCCCCGAGAACGAAATAAACACAGGTCGTGACACTGGGTTTAATGTAATGGAATAAACAAGCCTAAAAATTCGTAAAAATGATTAATTTTCAACTATATTGATATACGAAAATAGTATAGTTTAAAATGGGTAATTTAGGGTATATTGTTTTTTTCAAATTTTTGTAATTTCAAGAAGTAATTGAAATATTACTTTGGTTCTCTTATGAAAACGTTCTATTTTTATCTATTATACTGTATTATAATAAAGTTTAAATCGTACCATAAACACAAATACTCTCGAGCGAAGTCTGGCAGGGTGGGCTCGAATACGTATACATAACCAGTTTCCGTCATTGCGTTTTCTCTATATTTCTTTAAAAATCAGAAGAAAAAATATCTGATATTTTCTCATTTTTCTTTCTTCCAACCGATAGTTCTTCTCTCAAAGAAGCTTCATTGAGATGATTTTCTCTTTTGCTTATTTCAAAATAACCCATTTCAACACATTCTCACCACCCTCCTAAGGGTCGCTAGTGGTGTCATTCTCTCATGAAGGCTGAATTTAGACTTGCATTTTATCGGGTTTTCACTATCAACTCGGCGACGCCAAAAACTGTGGACTCATCACTGATATCTGTCATGTTGGATTTTTTTATCTCTTCTCTAGGGTTGCTGGAGTTTATACAGGCTGATTGTAGATCTTGGCGTCTTCGGGAATAATATCACTGATATTATTCAGCGGCCACGAAAACTATAATCTCAATATTAATATCAGTAATTTTCGTTTTTTACATTTCAACCCCCTCTCATTCCTTTCTCAAAAAAGTATACCACATTTTCTCATAGGGGCGTTGAGAGTGTGACTGCTCTTTTGTGTCTTAAAGAACGATGTATTCAACAGCAATATCGTTTTTTAAATTTCTTTTATCCTTTTAAATTAAAATTTTTAAAAATCAGAAACATTCGCGGGCGCTAGCAACACTTGCCTAGGATTTATCACAATCGGATGAATGGTATAGGAAAATTTAATGGAAAAAAAAACATACATTTATATATATACGAAGAAATAGAGCCGCTTTTGCTTGCAACTTTGGTGTATTTAAGGAATCAGGATTGTATGTTTGACGTAAAATGCCAGAAAGTTGGTGTTTTATTCCCAATATACTGAAAAATTTTCACCATTTGCGTACGTTATACGATATTTTTTCACGAGTTAAGTCCCTTTGTGATTATAAATGCATTAAAACTCGTTTTCAAAACTTTATAATTAAGAACCTAATATAAATATTTTCTATAAACTGAAGAAATATATAATCATTCATAATGACCCAAAGTTTAATGGATAAAAATTCATAAATTATGAAGATTTTAGCCTTTTTTAAATTAGGGGTTATGCAAGATTTGAAAAAATTTGCTGCAGAAAATTTTAGACAATTTCTGTTATTATTGCATCACATAAAAAATTTACTAGAGAATTGTACTTGTACTAATTCAACATTTTCGTGAGTCAGTCTAACATACTGCTCATAAAATTACCATATTTGCAAACTTCTGTTCTTCGAAAATATTCCTAATAATATTCAGTTTCCAGTTCTTAATCTTTACCTTGCTTATACTTAAAAATATTATGTTTAATATTTATAATCAATAACTTTTACGCAAAAAAATGAATCAATGTATGTTACGAGTTGTCTTTTGTACCTGTTTCGGTATGCAAATAAATACTGTTCAGGATAAGAATTTTTATGCGTCCTAATAGGTTCCCATTATGTCAAGCAGTTATAACTGTAAGGAATCAACAGAGTAATATAATTTGCTGTTCCGAACAGAACCAATGGAAACAATGTAATTTACGTTTCACAGTAGCTTAATTAAGACATGAGACACTGTTCTGTTTGCAGTGCTGAAGAGTACCAAGAACAGAGCGCGTTACTCCAACTAGCACTAGCTTACTTCCCCGAAATCAACTTCCAAGATGTATTTTCAATATCATGTGATATCTCGTGCTTTGACATTTCTGGGGAGAGAGATTCTTGGAGCTGGAGCGCGTGGAAGGAGCCCTCACACATTACCTTCATCGTGGAAGCGACGCTCCTTTTCTAATGTGTAATTTGTACAACTCAGTAAAGAACGAAAAGCATCCAGAAGGTGAGTTTCCAGTATGAATTCTTCGTGGAGATATTGACGTTGGGAGGGGCTAACTCTTCCCCTCTCCGCAATCTAATTATATTTTGCCGTTGCGGGGTGGGTGTTGCTGTTCGTGCATATACTCAATCGATCGGAGCTACTGCATACATACTTCGCGTTTCTTCACATAGCAGTCCTCTTGTAATGTTATAAAAGATTGATCTTTAAAAAAAGTATCCGATGTGCCTAAATGAGGGCTAATGCAGCATTTACACATTATTTTACATTTACAATATTTAGATTCCTGGGTTGACGCACCTCTAGTGATAGGGAGGAGTGACACTGCTTCAACATAGCTACCACGCTCTCCCTACACCCCTCAACCTAATCCTCACTCTTATTGGGAACTGTTTTCGTGGGGCTTTAGGGCTCGTCAACGTCAAGGTCATTAAAGTCCTTATTGGGAAATATATGCCAAGTTCATCAAAAATAGATAAAGTGTACTCACACGGCATCATCGCGTAAATTGACGAAAGTTTTCTGACCAACTAATTTCGTTCTGATACGGAGAATTCTCAGTAAAATAATCTGCGCATTTAGTTTTTCATTAAGAAGGATAATATACATTTGAAATACAAGGTTGAGACGAAAATATAGGTAATTTGATCCAAAATAGATTCGGAAATATCATTAGCCTTTTTTACTCCTGTGTTCTAGTAACTGTTATCCTTATTTATGTTTTAATGTTCGTCAAATCTGGCTTGTTATAATCTTTGGAATACCGTTCTCTGTAATCATAATCATCATATACATTAATACGCAAATGTCCCCAAAAATTTTCAGCAAACCACACAAATGAGTATTTGTACATTAGAGTATTAAAAGATGTGTATGAAATTTATTATTATTTCATCTTTTTCCTTTCCCATATAAAAAAATTAAAATTACATGAAGAAAAGACGTTACTTGACTCATTTATTTGTAAAGATGTTACTTGACTGTTCAAGTCCTGTGAATTGACACGTCTGTCCATGATGGTATAAATCAAGTTGAATAGAATATTATAGTGTCCTCGTAGGCCGGGAAGCAAAAGCTTAAAAATGGGTGTGCAGGATACAGGTTTAATTTAGTAATCATTTTCAAGAATCAGTTTTAAGGTACAAGAATTAATAGTGTTTCACATATAAAATAATGTATTTCGTAGTGTTATTTTCTCTTGTAATGCATTTGATATAAGGAATCGGTGGTTCAAAGTCAAAAATTTGCTTCTTTTGACGAAAATGTTAAGAAATGAAGACTTTAAGAATTAACACAGTATCCATTCGGAGAAATATTAAATTTCTACGTACAACGTAGTGTCCTTATTAGTGTACTCTGAGAAATATGTTGTTCGTGAGTCGTAGTCGCGAGAAAACGAAAAAATACAATTTTAGCTTTACTTAAATGTTACTTCTGACACAGTACTTGATGTTATAAGACGTATATTACAGTGTTATTGTTCATATAATATATTTTACAAAACGAAAATTAGATCTAAAAGGAAAACAATTGCTATTTTTGTAAAAAATGAAAAAAGTAAGGTTTTTTAACTTACGCTGAACTTAAATCCGTCGGCGGAATTTCAAATATAATATAACCATTCTTCGCAAAATTTAATGAACTTTTGTTTATGTAAGGATATTTTTTCTGAAGAAAAACATACTTTTTCTGAAAAAAGAAAATGGATCATTTATGAGTTATTTGTGAAAAATTGAAAAACATTCGAAATTTTCGAGGTTTTGAGCCCCCCACCCACCTTGAATAAATTGAGAAAATTGGTGAAAACATCAAATTACTTTTTTTACATTTATAAGAAGAGATTAAATCCATTTCCAGATTTCCGCGATTAATCATATTTTGCCTGGCCTATCAAGCGATTTCGAGCTAATGTGATGACGTCAGGACATACTCAAAGTTAAATACAGTTAAATTGCAATCAATAAAAGATTTTGTCATTCTTTAAAGAATAATAAAGCCCCTTCTGTCACATAGTGTCCATCTTCAGTGCTACAATAACAAAATTTCAACAATCTATACATATAAAAGTGGATTCTATGAAATATCTGTGGTACTGAAATCGGAAAAAGTAATCGATGAAATTATTTGAACTTTCAAGGACTCTTCTTAAGAGTTATTTTGCACGTAAAATGAAAATTACGATTAATATTGATGAATTAAACAAGCTGAAAAACAATTTAAATCTCTGATCAGTAGATGCGAATCTTCACTCGCATGAGTTGACTATGACTATGAAACTTGCCTCCGACTGAGTTCAATTGCGTTACGCGAGGCAGATCATCTACTTAATGTACTACAATCTATGTGACCGAGTCGTAGAACAATTGTTTTCAAGTACATAACCCAAGAGTGAAATGAAAACTAGAGAATTCTGAGGTCATTGGTATGTGCTTTGTTAATCAAGCTCTCTGTGCAAAGTACATTTTCCTTCTACGTGCATTTTAAAATATTTCGTAATTACGTACATATTAACATTCAATACTTAAAACTATGAGTAGTTTCGGAATTCTTCTTCGTGATTTTCAATTTTTGAAATTCACAGAAGTGAAAATTTAATGTAAAAAAAGTAGAGAAATACGGAAACGCGTATGAATTTAGAATTTGAAATAATAACCCCGTGGTACGCAGTGCAAAACGAGCTCTAAAAGAAATCCAGAACTATTGAGAAGTGTTTTATTACCACCTGTGAGGTAAAATATATCAATTCTTAGTACCAATATTCTTAAATTTTGATGTACATTTCTTAATGTTTTTTAACAATAGAAATAAATATTTTTTTAAAATTTTGTATGCTTTTTTGTAAATTGTTTTAAAATTTTGAGTGTCTAGTTATGATTGTTTTACGTTTATTTTCAAAATCCCGCGCAACATTGGATAGTTCTACTTTTATATTATGAAAGCAAGAAAATATAACTTTTAATACAAAAATAGTACAATTGATCATAAAAAGAATAAAAGTTAATAACGTTATTGAGTAATTTTAAACTTTATAGCAAGATGACCAGATAGGAATTAAAATAATGAATTATAAATGAAAGAAATAGAATTTAAACTTCTAATATGACCAGAAGGAAAATTTAAAATTATTAAATTGATTTTAAATTCGTAAATTGCACAGTTGAAATAATTTTTAACAGAAGATAAAAGGATAAAAATTGACAAAATATGGAAATGAGATAACTGGCATACCTGGAGTCTGTCGTAATCAGTGGCTAAAGGCGCCGTTGCCTCCTGAAGGGTAGACTTGTATGGAGAGGGGTAATGATTGCTATTGACATCACGGTTTTTTTGAGTAAAGGGCAGGAGTTGTTTCAGGGCTAATTTTAAAAAGTAGATGTCAGTAATTTGATGATTGAGCTTAGATTAATTTGATGTTGAAATTATGGAGTGAATGGTGAATGTGAAAGTTTTCTAATATCAATCTTTTCTGGAAATTAATTTTTGTTTCTAAAATTTGGAAACCATTGACTTTGTGGAATATGTGGTGATTTTCTATTAAGTGTGTGGAGAAATGAGAATGTCCGGCGAGGCGTTTGAAAACGGAACGTGTTCTTGTAGTATTTGTTCTTGTAGTATTTGCTACGTCCCGATTGGTCCACGTTCATCGGGTTGCATTCAGCGCATGTGAACGCGTACACTCCACTTAATTGGGAAAAGGGTGGGAGAGGGATTTTGTGTGGGAAAGGATATTTTTCAGGGACTTACGTGCATGAAATGAGGTGTGGAGACCCTGTTGTTAAAATAAATTTGCTATTTTTAGAGAAATGTTGCCTTTGTAAGGTATGGTAATGAGAAGGGTTGTGGTATTTGATGAAGGGGGGAATGTGTTTTCTGCATATTGTGTGATTATTTCGGTATGAAATCTATCAATCTATCACAAACATTGTTTAATGTGATTTGTTTTATTATAGAAATTTTGTTTCTGTATCTTGTCTGGAGAAAGCGGAATGGGGAAATGTCGATGTATCATTGAATGAAATGCTGCATTTCTATTTGTTGAGGTGTTGTGAATGATATTATTAGTGTATGTGAGATTTCTGAAAAAGTCGAACTCATGGTGGTTGTCAACAAGTGTAATAGTGAGATCCATGAAGTTGAGGGTTCTTCGCTCGTTTTTTATTTCTGTTGTAAACTCAATGGTGGAATGTATGAAATTGATGTATGATGTAAACTGATGTCGACGTCCAAGTGTACCTGTCCAAAGTGTGATTATATCGTCAACATAACGATACCAGTATACTATGTACTTTAAAAGAGAGTGTTCGGAATTAAAGAAGAGTTCTTCTAAATGGACCATATATACATCTGATAATAATGGGAAAGAAGGTGAACCCATAGGTTAGCCGAAGTCTTGAGAGAAGAATTTTCCGTCAAATATAAAATATTTTGTGTCCTCCAAAATGAAATTAATTTTGAGAGGTCAATTTGAATAGATACGGGGTAATTGGATTATTCTAATATTGACTCTTACAAGTGTTTTGCAGTCTGCTGTTGGAGTGTGGGAAATAGGTTTGATCGGAAGAAATTAATACTGCATTCTTAGGTACATGTATGAATTTACTCTATTTAACTAAGTGCTAAATGCTCTATTTAAATAAATGTGTGCTGTTTTTAACTGCGCGTTTTGAATTGAAATGTGTGTAATTAAATATCTTGATTTAGCTTCTCTGACAGTCTATGTGTGATTGTGTTCGGGTATGAAACAGGTGTAATGTGGAAAAAAGGTAAAATGAAATAGAATATTCTGGTTCAAATATATTGGATTTACGTAACTTATAATAAATCACAAGAATATCGTACTAGACTGACAATGTTGCTACTGTAAGTATTCAAATTATTTCTCTCGACTCAAAAAACTGATCTTGATGATGAAAACCCTTTATTTAATTCATTTTACTTGTTCAACAAGTTATTTAACACAACACGGGTAAAATTTTTCAGCAATACAGAGGTCTATTGAAATAACTTTAAACGCTCAGAAGTAAATTTTCGTGACAGTTGTATGTACAATTCATAGATGTGCATGTTATTTTAATTACAAGTGAAATACTTTTTGGGAAATGCTGCTTCACAAAGTATGTCGTCCCGAGCATTTTTTGTGTGTTGTTTGTTCCTCGAATGGGATAGAGTACATGAAATACTGTTGTACCGAAACATGTCGTCCCTCATAACTTTTCATTTGGGGTTTTGAATATCGATATGTTGGTCTGGAATTCTTCCAGGCTTCCATACTGTAATATTTGAGATTATCTTACCATTACTTACAATAATTAGTCACAAAATTTATTAGTTAATTACTAATAGCGGCCAAGTTTATTTTATTTTTTCTTCGTAGTACAAAAATGTATTGGCACAATGACACATCTGAAAGGAGAAAGTGGGCAATATCAAACTTGTTCAGGCGTAGCTAGCGAAGGGCGATGTACACAAAGGCCCCAAGAAGAATGTAAAAATAACTCCTAAGACGCAATAGTGAACGAGACTTTGGACATCACGCGAAAAACTCCACCAATCACAAACTTCCATTTTAACATTAAATTTTTTTTCGCGATTAGCCACACTTACCGCCAGTTTTTCGACCGCTCAAAGTGGAGGGGGATGATTTGACGGCGCAAGGGCGAGGAGTGGAAGACGGGGGACGTACAGTGGACGCGGATGGGAACATTTGTCTCTTACGTGTCGTCCGCTAACATCAATCCGCGTAACAAAGGAGAAAAGATTATTTCTCCATTTTCGGTGTTTGAAGTCGAATTAAAAGGAAGTCAGTTGCAATATTTCTCTCGCGAATTGTTAGGACGTGCGTCGAAATTGGACACGTGGCAGTGTGTCCACCTCGAGAAGACATTGTGGGAAACGAACTGTTACTTGTCCACGGAGAGAAGTCACATTTTCCTGCTTGACGGTTGTGCAAGAATCGTGACGTTCGTACTTCTCTTAATTGGGAAAAGGGTGGGAGAGGGTGCGGAGGGTCGTTTGGGATGTAGGTTGACAATCGACATCTGTGACAGGTCAATCGACGAGTGGTATGGTAGAAATTCGAACCGTGGTCTTCCAGATATTACCTGGGCATATTCATCTCTCTGCGCCTGGACATTGAAGGTCTGAAATTTATCTTGTTTATTCATTGTTCCTCGGTGATTATGGCGAGCTACGTTGCAAGTACTGCACCAGTCCATCGCCCTTGACACCATAAAGCGCAGAAGATGTTTAATTATTTTACTGTTTATATAGAATAAATGGTAGCTCATCAGAAGTTGCATTTTTATAGAAATTTTTCAATTTAACACGGAAGAATCTTTAATATAAAAATCGGGAGCAGACTACATGCGATGCAGAACTAGCGATTGTAATTTAATGTAATTAAATTGGCAGTGTAAATCATAAAAAAGATAGGTTGCTCATTACGAGACAACATTAATCTCCATGCCAAAACTGAATAATTAGTGCTCATCTTTTGTGTAGAATCTCTGGTAATTATGTGTTTTCAATAGATAATAAATGTATGTTTTTTATTATTTTTGAACATAGCTATGCTTTCTTTCCCAAAGCAGGTATTTAATTTGGCAGTGCCCCCTAGGAGTGAGTCTGAAAACCGTGGAACCCTTAGGGTTAATTATATTTTGTTAATTAATTTCTCTAAATCTTTGTTGTACGAAAGTTGTAGAAAAACGTATAATTATTTCAATTTGAACGAAATTGTTTTATTGACAGTCAAACCTCGATAAATCGAACCTGAAGTAACCTGAGAAAAAATTCGATTTACCCAAAAATTGTAATTCATCGTATTCACTTAATCATATAAAAATTTACTTAATTGCTACAACTATAAATTATATCTATTAAAAATATAATATTTCGAAATATTAAGAGGAATTATTTTTATTTAACTATAAGAGCACAATTTAAAAATACTGAGTAGTAAACCTTATTTGTCAAACTATACCATTGTACACACTAAAAGTTAGTTTATTACTAAAGGGTAATAATACAGCAGAATGTTCAATACAGTAAACTTATTTGAAACAGAATCTAAGATTTTTGCTACGTTTTGAGATCCTGTCATATTATCTTAATCTCTCATTCTATGCATCTCATCCATAGAACATCTAAACATGTGATGGGTAAGAGAGAGCGAGAGAGTTGCTTCCCAACAAATTCTTCCCAGCAACGGGAAACAATAATTGTCGTCGTTATTGAAGCTAATAACAGGATTTGCATCTCAAACTATATTTTCTCTTTACGAGTCTTGTTAAAAGTTTTAATTATCCAAAATAAAATCTGATTTTAATTCGTATTTCGTATTTACGGTATAATTTACTTATTGCATCGGCATTATTTTAAAAAATTTAAAACGAAGGTTACTTCACATGAAGGTCAAGGTACTCTTTTGAATGTTCCTAAAAAAACGGCACCAACGATTTTGTTTAAATTTGCTGTACGTAAAGTACAATTAATATGAATTATCTCAGCATTAGCGGTATTTTGCTACAAAGTTTGGTATAGACGCAGTAAAATAACTTCTGTCTTCTACATTTACACATTAGTTAACCGTGAAGCTTGAAAAATATTTAGCTGTGTAAATGGACCAAGCAGACGTATATGAGAAAGTAACATTACTGACATCAGTGGTCTCGTGGTAGCGTCGTATCTCCCACAATACCTCTGAACTCGAGAACGTGGTTTAAAATCCTTCTCGATCGTACAATATGTTTCTCTCACCCACTCGAGACAATTAATGATTTGAAACCAAGTATCCCAACGCATGACCATCCCAATTTCTCACCCCCGTCACGGTAAAGCGGAAGAGTAGGCTTCTTTGCAAGAAATAAAAAATTACGAAATATTATATTATTTTGGTATTTTTTTCTTGTCACAATTGATAATACAAAAGGCTACACTTTTCGTATTGCAAGGAATAACTTGTTTTGAACGGAATACAGTTACACTGAATATTTTTCAAGCAATATCTGGATTTTAATAAAAGTAATGATATAAATAATATTGTCTCGGTGGGGTATATGTGTGTGTAAATGAGAAATCAGTAGTGTTCCCTACTGTGAATCTGAAGGCGTGGTGTGTCCCAAACGCTCTGTGTCGAGCGAAACTGATGACATAAAATGGGACCCAGTGATATAATAACCGACGAAATAACTGGTTTAGGCATCGCATCTTGATCTGATGATTAAGAATAAGGTAAAGTTTATTATAATTTATGTGTGATTAATTGCATATGGCACCTCTCGATTCCGTTAGGAACTATGTAAGGGGNATATATATATATATATATATATATATATATATATATAAGGTTTAAAACACAAATTAGAGGTGGATGAAAATCTTACTGCATAATTAAAACAGATAACGAAGCGCCGAGTGGGTTGTGTGAAACTTCATTATAATAACATTATTTTAAATTTACCCTTGAGGTGAATTCTTACGTCTATCTGTTCCTTTCTCCAGAATTCATCCCTAAGGGGTTCCTTATAATTATTACATACGACGTAATTAATACAACCGCTGAATTATTACATGACGACAGTTGTGTGATAAGCAATTAAGAATAAATTTTGAAATGAGAGTTAGAATTGCAGCTAATATGGTTGACAAGGTATGCGTCAGATATTAAAACTTCGCGTTCTAGTATCTATGATTTTCCTGATGCAATTTAGGGTGTTTATTTAATTCTCAATTACGCGTGACAAGTGTTTCAAAAGCTTGAGTACTAGATTGGGTTTAGAAACAATTTTTGAACTACAGGAACATAAACACTAGGAACAATAGGATATCCAAAGTTTCGCTTCAAGAATACTTCGATGTATGGGTGTTTCGTTATGGAAACATAATTTTCATGATTATACCTTTGTATTATCGACATGCAAATACTAAAAGTATTAACTCTGAGACGGTGTTATTTATAAGGGTTTGCTCGTTAAAAAAATCTAAAGTACATTCATACATTCTGAATTGTTTATAAACATTTTATATCACTTAAACCACTTCAGTAAATTCCTGCTCTCATGAGCCACGATAAATAATATGAAGTTAAGATGTTGACTCCAGTCATTCAAATTTAACACGAATTGTTCTTAATCAATATTTTTTTGTGAAAATCTGAGAACACCGTATTATATTAGAATTAATCCGTATACTAAATAAATTTTCATGTCATAAAACATTCAATAAACAATTTCCAGTGGTATTTGATTTTTAAGACAAAATTCTCAATTAACCTTAAGAATATCTACATTTACTGTACAACATACTTATTCTTTAATTTTGTATGTTCATACATAACATAATAGTTACATTTTAATTATGATCAGTACAACCACAATTCACATTCCACTTAGTTATTCTTTACAGTAAAAAAAGGCGTAGCCGTATTTGTCATTTATTCTACCAAGAACGAAAAAGTGTAATTTAAATTATGTTTTCATTTTTTTAGAATGAAAGAATAACTCATTATTTGTTTATGGGTCAAATAAAAAATCAATGAGTATTGCTCGAATAAAAAAAATATCTTGTTATTCGACATTCAAACTTAGGCGAATACAAAAATAATTTATTCGTCATTCAAAGTTTGTCGTATAAACAAATGACTTTTTACTCGTAATTTATATACGTCAAATGAAAGAATAATATGTTACTCGTCGTTAAAATCTAAGCAAATAAAAGAATAATTTTTTACGTTATTCATATTTGGCTGAATAAAAGAATAACTTTTTATTCGTCATTCAAATTTAGTCGAATTGAAGAATAACCTCTTATTCGTCATTTATTGACTTCAAATGAAACTAACTTTTTAATCGTTATTCTTGTCACGTGAAATAAATTCAAATTCAAAAGGGTTTTATTTTAACAAAAAACAACAAAAAAAACATATATGGCGGGGCTTAATACCCGTACGCCTTACAGAGGCCCTAAAATGTACCGTGGGCTGTGCATACTATATCCTAGTATTCACTCTCAATGAACTGAAACAGTAACTAAAAATAGAGTTATTAAAATATTTCGATTATTTGGTAGGTAAGTTATATCAGTAGCGGAAAAAGATATTAAAAAGTGTTAATAAGTTAAAATAGGAATTTTTTAACTGTCATGGCTATTTTTTAAATATTAATTTTAATTTTTAATCTCAGCTATTGTTATATTACTTAAATGACCGTTTCGTTCATTGAGCACCGTTGGGAACCACGGAAAACCAACGGTTAGGGCAAACGCGCTAAGCATAAAAAGAATCTGATTGGTAACTGGAAACCTGTAACAGAAAAAAAAAAAAAAAAAAAAATCGGCGGCAGAATCAAGTAATTCATAGAAAGAATACATACTTATCTGCAGGGTAAATAACATATGCATACATAACAATATACCCAAATAAATATTGTTTACATGTTTACCTAAATATACGTACATGTACATGGACCCATTTCCGCACATGTACACTTTTTTAAATCAATGAAAACAGACTAATATAGAATACTAATATCACTTATAATAATAATAACAATAATTTAAACAGATTTAAATTAAGTGTTTTCATTCTGGTCGATCTCCTCCATCAGTTCCGCCTCCCTGTTTTTTCGGACCATACTCAGAAACTTGCCAAGGAGTAAAGTAACGGAGAATCTATTATCTCGCATTATCTTAAAAGCTAAAGTGTAATTTCTAGGTTTATGATTGTATCCCCCCTCCAGAAGCCACTTTTCTCGATCTATTTCAATGTTAACGCAATATAGCAGAATGTGGACCCAGTCTTCTTGTTCCGTGCATAAAGGGTATTGCGAATCTCGATCCTCCCCCCACTCAATTTCCTTAATTTCCATCCCCCAAGTCGAAACCAAGCGTAACCTGCTCTTGCTACCTTGTTTAATTTGTCTATGTACGGTTTTCGCCCTCAGTCTCCTGCCACAATATTCTGCACCTCTTTTCCTGTCTCTCAGTTGTTATGTTTTGTGTCTTCAAGTCTCTGAATAATTAATTCATAATCAGACTGAAATAAAAGAATATATTTTTATTCGTTATTTTTTCTAGGAAGAATAACGATTTTTTTTTCAGTTTATCAACTTTCATTTATAATAATAAGAATGTTGCCAACCCTGATAATAAATATATAAATTAACTACATTTTAAACAATTTATTGATAAATAAAATTTTAACATAACTCTTTTTGCGTTTCAAATATATGTTCATATTAGTATTTTTACGTATTTACCTCAACTTTACTAGCATCCTCTGGAAACCATAGCTCAATCTTAGAAAATCTTTGTACAAAAACAAAATAATTTGATTTGGTAGGAGCATCCCATAAAATCACTGGTACTGGGAGTGGACTATGATACTATTAATGACTCAACTAAGATCCGGAGGACCACATGTATTACCATGATTAATTAAATCTAAATATTACAATAAAAAAATATGAACCTAAAACTTAAAACTAAACAAGACATAAAAAACAGAAGAAAAAAACTTAAAATACCATTTTTCTAATAAAAACATAAAAATAACCTTCAAATTATTCATTCTAAAAATATAAGACATATTTGAAAACTGTTTGTATTAGGAAACTTGGCCTGGAATTATCGTATTTGTCTGCTGTAAAGTTCACACACAAATAATGTCTTCTTCTTCGATGGTTTTACGTCGGGCTCGGGCCTCGCCATACACGAATAAAAAGAGCTCTGAATTTTGATAGCGGTACCGAAAAATTGCCCCTGAATACTGAAAAAATCCAGCAAATTCAGGATTCCATCCTCAGCTAGGCGATGTAGTAGTCACAAGCATTGCATTTATAACGATTTTGTAAATAGCATATTCTTCCAGGCGGGATGGTCCCGTCTCTTGCGTGGACTCAAAAGATGTGGAAAAGTTCGTAGTCTCTTAAAAGGAATAATGAAATGGAGGAAGAACCTTTCTCAGCCGCGAACCGCGACCATGACTGTAGAGTCAACATACAAGGCATGTCATACACGTGTACCGTCCGCGCTTTGAGAGGTGAAAAAAACAAAAAAAACAACAACAGTAAATCGATATTTCCATTAAACACTGCACCTGCACAATAAACTGTCTAGAATGTTTGCTAAACACTTAAAGCATCTTGTTCAAAGGTTACTTGAACACGTCGCCATTCGATGGCACTAACAAAGAACTAAGTTCGGCATTTTCGTAATACGTGTATCCGTCCTCGTCACATCTCGAAGTAGTGTTGGTTGCGAGTAGTGAGAGAGTGAATTCAGCTTCCAAGCTCCGGAGTTCATACAGCCAGTTCGAGGAAGTATATTCCCGCGTAATTATGTTAATATATAATTATTAGAGTGCTGATAAAAAATTACAGAATTATTACAATGGAACCGTAAATAACAAAATTGAAGAATTTATATAATACCAAAAATTAGAACAACATTAGAGAATTACAAAATTAATATGATAGAAATAGTCTATCGGTGTAATGGTAAACCGACAGCGGTAGCGCCTTCGCCTCCACGATTCTGCTGAGCGGTAGAACGTGGGTTCAAATCTTGCTCGGCCTAACTTGGTGAGGTTTTCAGATGGGATTTCCCTCAACTACTCCAGACAAATGTCGGTTCGGTACCATAAGTTCCCTGGCAACCCAACATCTCTCCCTCCCTGTCCCCTTACTCAAGTCCAACGGTTAGATGGAAGAGCAAGCCTCATGGCCTGAACCTCGTCAAAAGATGTAACATAAATAAATACATAAATAAATAAATAAATAAATAAACAAATAAATAAACAAACAAATAAATAAATAAATAAATAAATAGTCCCTTGGGTATGATACATCACATTGCATCATAGAGGCGGCAATTATGATTGGGTGAAATTTGATTATTTATAAGCAAATAACGTGGTACGATCGTTTATTTAGCCCGAGATCAGCTGCCGTCGGACGTAGGGTGAGCCGACAACAATGAGTCAGCCAGGCACCGGACTCCCATGCGTGCGACTAGGTCATTCTCCATGAAATCTGAGGTACGAACGGCAAAATCAACAACACTAGAACAAAGTGAGAACATTATTAAATGTGTTTAGTAACTAGAATATACAAATATTATTGTATGATATTTGTAACACTTTATTAAGCATTAATCTAACATATATCTGGATATAGACTAAATATTATTTGAAAAACTGAAATTGAATTTATAAACTGAAATATTTAGTTTGAAAGTTTCGCTAAGGTTTTCAAGTATCTTCAGGTTTTTGTTATTTAGTTGTTGGCATATTCCATCGTTCTCTGACAATGAGCGGGAGATCACCTCCAGCAAAATAGGAAGGAAGTTGGCATTGAAAATGGTGATGGAGAAATGCGTTTGAGACGTTATTCTCCTTGAGAAAATGATGTGTAATCAAGGGTCGCCGGAGGTTCTCTTCTACCCGTTGGTTTATCACCGTATATCCATGCGAGGCACCTGGTGATACATGTGTCAATATATCATTGCCTCACTTCACTCCGTATGTGCCATCAGCTCCAGGGCGCAGTAGATCGAATATACGTATACAAGAATAAAAATAATCTTTCTATGTCTATTTTAAAGCATAATATGCATCTCGTTTCGGCTAGCTAAGGACCACGATTGACGAGTGCCAGTAAGGCTCAGTTTATGTGTGAGTTTACTCACTAGACACGTAGTGACTTTTACCGAGATCGGAGGAAAAGCGTCTAGATAGGTTACATATTGCTGTATCCGAGTATTACAACTGCGGTTGTTAGCCGCAGAGGGTAAACTTTTCATACTTCACAGTTATTTAAACTGGGACATGGAAATGCATACGTACAAGTTTTATCTTACCCCACCTAGGAATTGAACCCGGGATGACTTGGTGACGAGCGATCACGGTGACACCGTCGTCACGGAGAGAACTTTAAGGCATAGTATACTAATACATATTTCAGATTCATCCTTTTTTTGAGAAAATTCATTTTTTATTCACTACTTTAAAGATATTTTCTATAATACATCGACAATTTAAAGACGTTTATTGGTCTTATAATACATTTATGGTCGACGTTTTATAGAAAATATATTCATATATAATACACGTTATTACTAAAACCATTTTAAAGATTTGTGAGTTAAGTAAAAAACAGGAAATACACAGAAAAAATGAATGAAAAAATCGAATTGTAATAAAAGACGTATCTATGAATACTATTAACCTATTCAATAATTATTTAATTTGGAGGACATAATCCTCTTGAGAATATCCATCTTATTGCATGGCAGTAGTTCAAATCGATTCTACGCTTCAAACGAGGATGTGTTATAGTGGGAAGGATAGAGATTCATCACGTCATTCACATTACGCGACATCAACAGAATATAGATATCCATGTCTATATACAACAATCGCATGCCGGGAATGTGCGGTTTCAGAAACGTATAGAAGAAATCAATCAATTGATACTTAGAGTTCTAAAATCGAATGTTGCGAGATAGATGCGTCGATGTTGTCGCACATTCTCAGAACTCTTCTCGTAAATACTATTGACCATCAATTTAAAAAAATTCGTTTCGAAAGATGAGGTGGCATTCTTTCGTAATGCGTTCGAGGTAAGGGAGAAGCCAATGCGTTTGAGTAAAGGAGAGAATGCGATGGATGGGCACGAGTGTGTAGCCTAGGTCAAACGCTTGTCGCAAATTTCGAATGTGAATGACATAGTGTAGTTCCGGATGAAGTGTGGCCATCAGTTCGGTGCTCGACTCTGCGGGTGGGAAGGTATTTGCATCTCGGGCAAAGTGGTAAGTCGATCAAGGTGTCGTGGAGATGTTCCGGAATGTCGAGATCCACTTCTATCACATATCCGCGAGACGAGTCCTCTGCAACCGCACGCGCTACGTCAAAGTTTGCTGTGTCCGACACCCACTCAAGAAACCCAAATGTCTAAGGTTTGTGACATGGCCTGTGCATACAGATTATTACAGTCGATATATTGAAGATAACGATCCGGTTTACACGGAGAGTAGGTGTCACCCATGAAGACATTATTGACCCGTGCATGTCGAGCACTCACTTGACACAAACCGCCACGCACGCCTTTTACGAAAAAGAGTAGCATTTCCTCGTCGGTGTGCAGTCCCAACGTCCATTCCGTCATTTTTAACATGGCATCCCACGACAGACACAGTGTGGTGAGATAATGTGTTGGATCGAGACAATTCACATGCAGGCACAAGTTTCGAAACGATTCAAAGATGTCGATGAGGAGAAGCACATCGATTTTCAAATACAAACGAACATAGTCGGAGAGATTGCAAATCCCGAACACTTGCCAGATGTTGCGCATGCTGGTAATATTCGTTGGAAATGTGAGTGTCGGAGACGCGACTGAAAAACGCATCCTTGGGCGGAAGTGTCGTTTCTTCGAGTTTCGCTTGCTCATTAACCCAGTCGTACGAAAAAAACACTTTCAACCCGCCAACGACAAATGGAGGTCATCGGGAAAATGCGTGCAAACATGTGTTAAATCTGTCGGACGGTGGGTGCTTGCCAAAGCATCGAGCGTGCTGGAAGTAAATTTAAAGTAGACGAGTAAACGAAGCTCGACTTTACCAACACGTATCGAGGGAGAGATAAAGCGTTCGTGATTGTGGGGTACGATAAATAGTTTGTTTTTCAAAACTCGGATCTTTTCGTAACGCGCGAAAAATGAAATGGGAATCGTAAGAAGCAGAATTGTGAATGAGTATAGGAATATGTATTGGCATATGAAAATTCACATTACATGCGTTGTGTGCGGCGCCACTATAGGTGATTGTGATCACATACGCGATCTGTTTGTGTTAAGTTTCTCCCGCAAATACAACAGGACGTCGTGCTAAGTAAATGAGTGTCATCTTCGGGACGCTAGACGAGCGGCAGGGTGTGGCGAACACATGCTTCATAGTCGCGTGCCTTGTCATTCAACGTCTGCAACAGCTGGTTCGCTACATCACGTCTGCGAAACGAGTTATAGTGATTGCGTGCCGCATTAAAGGTGCAGACCATTTGGAGTCCGACTGCAAAACGTGTGTGACGTTGGTAGGCCACGGAATGGGATGCATGTATCGATGGTTGACACGACGCGATGGGTTCCGCGAATGCTTCAAAATCACAATAGATTACGAGTGGTGTGCACTGTTGTCGTTCATATTTTTTTAAGTACATGTTTGCGTCTGCTCGTGAAGGTAAAATGACCCGCACTGGCGCTCCCGTGTGACAATTCTGAGTGTTGAATCTCGCCTGGTTTCGTAAAACACGTAAACATGTGTCGCAGGACACGATACGGTGCGCATGTTTCGACAATTGACTACCGTTTTAATCTCCCCACTGCTGTTATACAGTTGCTTAACCGCTTGCGTGTAATAAATTAGTGGACCACCCACGTGTTTTGTAACGCGGACCTTATGTGTCGATGGATGTGAAAGGAATAGTTTGGATTTTGTGCTTCGAAACGGTCATCACTCGCATTGGGAAAGAAATATGTGTCAAATCGAGTGTAGACATGAGTTGATGAAAGAGAGTACGATCCCGTGACGGACAACTAGAATTCCGAATGCGTAGGTGGTGTTGATGACAGAGCATTGTCGCAATGCACCTAACAAAACGTGTATCCAACATTCTCTACATTAACGGTTCCTTTCTTCGGATTATGAAAGAATGGGGTAACTTGACGCAGGCAGATCCGACACGGGTGTCATCCATGCGATGAAAATTAATGTGAGGAGCAATAAACTACTTTACAGCTATCCCGGTCCTGAAACTCGTCGAAACGTGTATTGATTGGTGCCACAATATGGGTAAGATAGTTCTCTTCAGAATCACGTGAAGAAGAAAAGACACGTGCTGAGGAGGAGAATTTAAAAAAAAAAGTTTCCATACGTTCATGTCTCTGCGTGGAAGGTTTTTCAATCACAAATTTACATTCTAAACATGCGATAATTTTTTTGTAGGGATGTGGTAAACCGTGCAATGTTGAAAGGAAAGGCGCTTGACAGTACTCTAAAAATGTTGACGGTTGTTAATGTTGAACTTATTCGTTATACTTACACGCAAAATATTTCCGTTCAAAGAGACGCATCGTTCCGACCACTGAAGCTGTTCGAGATCTTGCATATGACGAATCACTGTGGGTCGCACCATGCCACTGTTTTGCTGTTGGCATTCACTCACTTCCTCCTCCTGCCCCCAGCCGTTCATCGCCAACATCGTTTCGCGTGGGAGAGAGATATGTCGCTCGAATGCCAGGAGGGATTCCTCTCGTTCAGCATCTGGAGAAAGAGAATGAAATAAGCAAACAAAAATCAATGTCGTGTATTGTCTTTACTATGCAATGCGAACAACACACACACACACCTGTCATCCGATCGAAGTGAATGTGAAGCTCATTGAGCTGCTCCATCCGCTTACAGTCTAAAAAAATAAATAAATTGATTGTGAGCACGAACAATAACAAAGAAAATAATGTTTTTTCTTTACCTTTCCTGTACTAGCGAAACGCACGCCACGCCTCACATTGTAATCTTTGCTCTGAAAACAGAAAAAAATTAAATGATACAGAACAGATCGTGAAGTAACGTTTTGTTGGTTATAAAAGTGCAAGGATGGCATACACACCGTGCACCGCCGCCGCACCATGTGTCTTCCCTTCACTAGCAATTGCACGCAGCTGCAAGACGCACGTGCGTTCTCAGCAAAAATACATTAGCTGCAAAAATACATGTTTACAGTGTGTATCAGAATAGATATACATCTCAGCTGTCACATTACAAATGCTTCGTTTCGAATAAAATACTCCGTTGTCGACACAGCAATAGCAAATGAGATGATGAAGAGTACACATGTGCCTCGTTTGCTCGCACGTGTGTCCATCGTTTTCTATCGAGAAGGGACGACAAAAAACAGATGTCGTGCCCCTCTCACCCCTATTTTACGCGGCAAGTATAAAATCATTAAGTATGTGATGGAATATGTCACTCGCTCCAAGTCAAAGAAAGGATTAGGTCTTCGGTTTGTGACATCTCCGATCTACACCTATTGTTGTGATCCGAATACGCTTCTGGAGCATTTACTCTTTTACACGCCTCGCAATTGGTGGGGCACGGCGGTCACAGTGGAGAAACTATATAAATTGAAAACGAATACCGTAATGCTGTAATCATACAATGAGAAAGAAACAACGCGATGAAGTTCTTAGCGGAATTGCGCGAAAACTCCAAGCGACGGATCGCAAACGCAATACCAGACGTCGCGTGCTCACCAAGAGATAGGACGATTTCTGGCAGTGGGATTTGGTGGAGATGCAAGCGTACGCCAAGATCAATAGAAATGTGCGTTACATTTTGACAGTTATCGATGTCTATTCGAAATATGTATGGGCTGAACCGGTGAAGAGTAAGACGGGTGCTGCCATCAAGAAAGCGTTTCAACACATGCTCTTCTTCAAACGCAAACCCAAACATTACAAATGGATCACTACAATACAATTTTTGCAAGGAGGTTGCGGGAGAAAGGTATTCGTCATTACTACACCTTCCCCACTATGAAGGCGTGTGTTCTGGAACTATTCAATCACACCTTGAAAGCGCGTATGTTGCGTCGTTTCTCTGCAGAAGGCTCGCATCACTGGTTGAAACATGCTCCCCAGTCTTCTCCGTGAATACAATGCTACAAAACATTGCAAGAGAGGGTTCCCGCCGAAAGTTGTCAAAGATGATCGACTCATGAAGACAATTTATGCACGTGTCAAGACTCTCGATCGTAGGGCGAAAAAGTTTCGCGTCGGTGATCTCGTACCCATTAGCAAATACAAACATCACTTTAAGAAAGGTTATGAATCCTCGTGGACGACAGAACTTTTCAAGATCGCTCAATTCCATCTCTCGAATCCTGCTCGATGATATAGTAAAGCCATCTCTGGACGCTTTTACCACAATTGCAGTCCACAAACTATCCAAAGGGCTTTCTGGTGGAGAAGCTCCTTCGCAAAAAGGGACCCCTTTGCTATATCAAGTGGTTGGGATGCGATACCAAATATAATGTGTGGATCAATGAAAAACAAATTTAAAGAAAACGAAAAATATGTATTTACATGTTCTTGTTGAGAAGCGCTGGTATACTCATCTTCTTCCAGCTTGCCCGGCATGTGTGGAGCTCAGTATGCCTTTTGCTGGAGTAGCTCGACTGGCTTGTGTGGTGCTCGACGAAGTGGTGTATTTAGTGAGGTTGTTCCCACGCGATGTGTTGCATCATACGAACATATGTTGCACTGCACGTGTGTCCAAAAAGTGCACGTGCGTCAATAGCGGTAAAGACGGTACACATGTATCGCACGCGAGTCAAAGCAGAGCACGTGCGGTAGGGACTGCACACGTGCGTCATTGTTCTACTTCTTAAGCTGCGCTGTGCAGTGTTTGAAGCGCAGCGTCGTGCTCAAGCACCCATGTTCGGTGAGTGTGCGTTCGTTCCATTTACACTGAAGATTGTGTTGCAGCTATCGACAAATATCATCGCGCCGGACAAAATCTTATCTTGCAAGGCGTTGCGTTATCTCCCGATCGGTATCTTCGCCAACTCAGCTGCATATCAAGTTGGTATCGTATTTGACCGTTTGCCAGTTGCTGTTCAAGTACATCCACGCTTTAAACATCTTCGTTATTATTTGAAGCATTATAACAAAGGACGCACGAACATTGACGGTCCTTTACCCACCCATCATTGGAAGCTGGAGCGTGAATTTTTAAACGAAGAGGTGATCTACACGCGCTAGCAAACTATGCCCCCATCAGCCATCACCATCTGCATTTAGTTTTGTTTGATGGAGGGGTTTACACCTGCTTCCTCTGCTATGACAGAGTCGACACAGAATGTAACACCTGTTTCCGACAACATTTCAGATTGGACACCTTTTGGACACCCCACCAACTTCGCAGGAGACGACACCCCATACCACCTTCGCAGACGACACCATGCAACATCTACAGTTATTCCGTAGTGTTTCTAATGGCAAAAGAGACAATTGATGTGTATCGGTTGTCATCATATCCTTTCCCACAAACAAGTTGAAAACATTTTGCGCTATTTTCTCACAACTGGGGAACACCATCTTCTCGACATCACCTGCTGCCGTTTTCCACAGTTAGTTTTTTCCACACCGCATACAACACCGTCTGTTGCGTCGAGTATGTACCACAGTCTTTTTACACTTTTTTCTCATGTTGACTCACGTTTCGTTGGGTTAAGACAAAAGAAAACACAAAAGAAAACATGTCGCAAGTCATCATGTGTTCTAGTTGTCTCAATAAGGATGTTTCATTCGTTGATACGCACACTACACTATGTCAACATAGTTTTTGTAAACCGGGCATTGCACAATGAACATCGCTTCATCTATCCTGTCCGATGTGTCGTTGCACGTTGGATGAATCTACCGCTGATGATAATGATGATGTTTTGGTGGCGGGAATAAACCATATTGATATCAATGGTGATGCGCATAATTATGCGAGTAATGATTCTGTTGATGTTAATACGAGTGATTCTAATGATGAGTTGTGTGACGATTTAGTAGTGACTATACACAATTATGATCAATACAGATTATTCTCAACTCTTGAACGTTAACTCCGCGCACCACATGCGCTGGATAGAATTCTACGATTCTTCACATGTGATGAGTCTCTTGTATATCGCACGTTGGACATGATAATCAATCTTCCACACTATTTCTTCCGCAATATTCTCTTGATTGTGAAGGGGCGTACTGAAACCATTGTTATGCTATCACGCTTGGATGTCCATCCTCTGCATTTCCAGCTCTATATGCCATTGATTGTGCGTGGTAGGGATGAATTTGAATCAGAAAATGTGTCGTGGAGATATAATAAAAATATGAATTTAAAACAACTCTTTTCGCGTGTTGACAACTTTGGCCACCTCCTCCCCACGAATGCCACCTTGAGATTGACATCATTGCCCCGGGGTAGAGAGAGCGCGCGCGCGCGAGGCAACAGCGCAGTACGTCGCCAACCGTCCTCGCAGGTGGATCGTGTGTGCTGCTGGGAAAGCTGTGTTTGAGCGGGTTGCCTCCCGGTTTGCGCCATCCAATGGAGCGAGTCTTCTTGAGGATCATCCTATTCGATAAGATTGCAACATCCTGGATTGCATTATCCCGGATTGCATCATGCAAGATTGCGTCATCCTGTGATGCAAGATTGCGCAAGCCGCGATTGCGTCATCTCCAGACATGGCAGGATTTGTCGCACACCCTTCTTCACCAGCATGATCTTAAAACTGTTCTAGAACCGGCACATCCGTGCACGGATTTGCCACGCCCACTTCCTCTTAATTAAATTATAAATCCCCATTTTGTGCTAGAACCGGCACAATTCTCCTACGCGCCTCCAAAAACAAAAACGAAATGAAAATATATCCTGTATCCCATCTTCTTTTATTATCTTTACAACACACTTAAAATTGACGGAACTCTTTAAAATAGCAAACACATGGCACACCGTCTACGGCCAAGTGAAAATTTCGACTGATCAAAACTCGACCCCTAGTAGGTACCCTAGGTCAAAGCAGGAGTTCCCGTGTTTGAGTCCCGGCCCATCGCAATTATCACTTGGCCGTAGAAGATGCCCGAATAGGTACTCGGATATTATGATTAAAACATTATACAAAGTCTCCTTCCCCCGAAGAAAAAGTCCCTTTCTCCCAAAACACGTGAAGTGAAGTAAATCGGTAAACGTGCGAAACATGTAATGCAATGTGTCTAACAGGAAGACTTTCCTTACTTCTCAAACACAAACATTATTTCACTGACGCGCTTTGCTGTACACATTACAGAAAGAAATAATACATTTCATCGAGTAATCTGATTCCAAGTGTTAGAAGTTAAGAAAATTATTGAATTAAACTGGAAGTAATACATACTATGTTCACAAGATGTAATTTTTAATTTCAATAATTAATCTTTTGTTTTCTCTAAACTATCCATCGTCCCCACTCTATCAAATACTTCACTCATCTCTAACATTTATTAAACATCCGAATCCACAAAGAGCAGATGAATCAGTTTGCTACCAATTTTCAATATATTTCATTTGTTTTTTAATTAAAAATTCTCTTTATCTAATTTATACTATTATGCTTACAATTTATTTTCTGTTTCTTTGTATTATTTGTTATTCTTATTTCTTGTATTTTTATCTTACACAGATATACTCGGAGTCTGATGATTGATTGAAAGAGCACTTGCTCTAGCTAAAGAAATTTAAATGAAGATAAAACTACGACAAACATTTTATTCTCATATTGAGATCACAATATGAATGACAAATTGCAAGTATATGAAGTTATATGATGTTAATAAGGAAAGCTATACAAAAAACCCACAGGAAGGATTCTGGTATCTTTGGTCATGTTGTATAGATAGTCCCTAATAAACCACTACTAAATTTTCCAGTTCCTTTCATGCGATTTCATAAAGAATAAAACACATATAAATAAGAAATATTAGAAAAGGTAGTAGAATGAACCTACAGGAGACATGTCTGGAAAATTCGACAAATCTGTGTAATAGTTTTTTCAGACCAACAATACGATTATTATAAAATAAAGCTGATCATATTACATAAACATTCATAAAAACATAGTTCTTGACTGACGATCAAAAAAAGCCATCAAAGCAGCTGAAAATCAGGGCAACAAAGTATACTGAACAATCATAAAAAGAGTAATCTATGATGTTGTAAAAAAATAATTTATCAATTTGGTTCAGTTTTTGCCATGATTAGCTCTTCGCAGAGAGCTGGTATCTTTTTATTATACATTATTATTATCAATATCGTATTACGTAAAAAAATCTTGAGTCAGAACCTCAAATAGGAATAAATGTAAAATATATAGTTTGCAATAAAACTTGATTTACGAATGTTTTTAAATATTTTGAGTTACAATAATTAATTAATGAAACAATTAAAGTTATCTCTTCTGTCCGCTGTGATATTAAATGATTAATGAGATTTTGAAACGAATTGTCGCTTATTTAAATACTAAGGTCACGTAAATATTACTTTTTACTACAACAAAATCAGTATTTAAATTAGGTTACATCAAATGACAATTTGGTTTTTCTTTAGCGTAGAAGGACATTAGTAGAAATATGGTTAGTAATTATACTGGTAATTAAATTGCTGACGCAATCATGCATATCTCCGCTTCGGGACAAATGTTTCGTAAATGAATGTACTTGGTTTTTGATGTTACCGTTATTGTACGTGGAAGGAATGTGAATCATCCATGACAAATGACAGTAATTTTTCATTATGACATTCTTCCAACAATTTGTTTCCTATATGGTACTACATTCGTATAATTTCTTAGTCTAAATTACAAAATGTTTTCATAATTAACTTTTTCTCCCGGCTTCTTTCGCATCATTAGTGACTTAATATAAGCAGGATAATTTATTGTTAACAAATGTGTAACGAAATACCCATGTTAATAAATTTGGATGCATATCAGTTGAGTGTAGTTATTGTGTATAATTTTATACCTACAATAATTCTTCATACCTTCTAAGACGCCGTAATAGTGCTCATAAAGCTCGCACAAAATCCGTGAATTCCTATTTCACAAGCTCTGAGGAGAAATAAAAAATTGCTTTCGCGGCCCTCTTCTACGCATAGTCATTCAAGTCGCGGGTTCGCGAGGTCACTGTTGTAAGGGACAAGTCCAACGATAGTAGTACATGTAGTTACCACATTCGTTGTTTTCTTAAATAAATTTTGTAAAAAATTAAAACAATGTATCAAATGTGAATCCAGTGCATTTGTCATCCTAGATTTTCTCTTTCAAATGGTAAGATCGAAATATCGAAGTTGTGTTAATGTTGTGTTAAAGTTGTGTTAATGAATGATATGTTGAACTGCCACGAAAAATGTTATGTACGTCTTTTTACCACGAAGCCCAGCACTTAGATGGACGTTTACTAATTACAATTCTGATATAAATAAATATAAAGAAATAAATGTATTGACAAAAAGCAGTACGAACTGCACGTGACTACGTGGAGGACAATACAATTTACTATCTGGAAGTAAGCTAGTGACCATCCTATCAATTCCGATGAAGGCAGAGGCAGAATTAACATTTCAGCACACTACTAATATGAGAATAAAAATTGTTTGGTTCGTGTTATTTATAAATAGAATACAAATTAACACTTTAACAATTAAACACTAATTAACAAATTTGTTTTTAATAAAACAAAAAAAGTTATTTCAGAAGTACACATTATTATAAAACAATAGATTATTCGGAAAATATTGTTTATAAATCATACGAGTCTAAAAATAATACTAAATTCGAGTTTATTATTTATATAGACGATATGTGTGGAGATATGTCTAGGATCCCATTTTTTCAATTGATTCTGGCAATCAGAAATCTTTCATTTTTACGATTGAAAATTTATTTCATATAACAATGGAGACTAATATTTGTCAAAAGCTACGGATATCGATATGGTACTTCAGGTATTTAATTGTTGGCGTGTAAAAATTATCTTATATAATAAATTTAGACTCTTTAAATGAATGAAGCAGACGTTTTTTACATAAAAACGCATACATCTGCTGTGTATATTTATTGACAATAACTTACTCTAAAACTCATGTTCTGGTTGTAATTACTATGTAAATATGAGTGACAGTTTGCTCCAGTGACAAGGGCAATGCTAGAGTAGTCACGAACACCCATGACTACCACAGAAAAATTCAGGACCTATTAGAACCTACCACTTACACGAAATTGCCACGGGATCCTACCAGTAAAATACTACGTAAAACCAACGAACTTATAAAGAATTCATATATTTCATTGGAAGATCAAAGTTTCATTAAAAAATGGGAATCACTACCTCCAAGACTCTATAGTTTACCAAAAATACATAAACCGGAAGTATCACTTCATCCAATTGTAAGTGCGATAGATTCTCCCACATACACTGTAGCTAAACTCTGACCTGATTTCTTCAAGAACATGTTGGTACCACTGACTTGCATGTAAAAAATTCCACGGAATGTATTGGTAAACTGATGTACTGGAAACTAAAACCGAGCGACTTATTGATCAGTTTCGAAGTTGTTTCTTTATTCACAAGAGTACCTATTAAGAACACATAGGAACACAACTCACGGATTTTCCCACAGGACGTAACTGCGCTTTTTCATCAAGTACTCACAACTACCTATTTATAATGGAATAATGAATACTATGAACAAATCGACGGGAAGTCCACTCAGTCCGGTGGTTGCGAAATTCATGGAATTCTTCGAGACAGAGGCAATAAGTACTGCTCCTCAATCACCAACCTGTTGGTTAAGATACGTAGATGACACTTTTGTAATTTGGAGCGATGGTGAGCCTTCCCTTCTTGTTTTTTTTTAACATCTGAACAATTTACTTCCTAACATCGAATTTACCATAAAGAAGTTATTGAACAACTATCGTTCTTGGACGTCATGGTCATAAGAAAGGAAGACGAAAGCCTCGGTCATACGGTATGCCGGAAGAAGACATATACGGACCGTTACTTACATAAAACTTCTAATCATCATCCAGCTCAAAAGAGGGCCATGGTTAAAACCTTGTTTAAAAGAACCACACGGATCTGTGAACCTCAACACTTGGAGGAAGAACTTAAACAATTGAACATTGCACTACAATCTAATGGCTATTCACAACGTGAAATTAAAAGGACTCTTTATTCCAACAAAAAAAGGTCATTAATTCGAAAACTATAAATCCGACACTAGGCATTGCTCACTTGTCCTACGTATACAATGTCACGGACCGTATCAGTAAATTGTTAAAACGACACAAGGTCAAGATCATTTTCAAACCTATCAACCAAATACAGAACGTTCTCCGGCCCATCAAGGACACACAAGACCCTCTTTCCAGTGGTGGGATATACCGGATCCCCTGTTCATGTGGTGCAGTATATATGGGCACTACTAAGAGCAGCGTTGACACTCGTCTTGCAGAACATTCTAGATGTTACAGATTCAGACAAGAAGACAAGTCATCTGTCGCTGAACACGCATGGAAAGAGGGTCACGATATTCAATTTCATGATACCGTTAAAATTGCTTCCACATTACATTACTATACGAGATTACACCGTGAAGCAATTGAAATATATAAGCACCGAAATAATTTCAATAGAAAAGAAGAAAATCTTAAGATTAATAGTGCCTGGTATCCTGTGCTCCGAAACGTATATCCAAAACCCGTAAATAAAATATCCTCGAATCTATCACCTTCCACCCAATCAGAAAGCAGCATGCTCCCGCTTCCCGCCCTTTCACTCTGTATAAATAGACCTCACCACATCAGTAGCTGTTGGGATGCCGCTGAGGAAAGACCTGCTCCCACGTAAAACTCGACACTGAAGATGACCTCCGCAGTTGCGACCGAAACGTCTGTGAAGAACGCTTCATTTGGACCACGGTTCAATAGCCCAGACGTTTTTACATATAAGAATAGATTTGTTATACAGCCAAGTATAACGGGTTGCATTTCAAAACTTTTACATAAAATGTTATCTTTTCAGTTATTAGTAGGTTTGTATCGTATCCGATTGTACCGTCAGTCATAATTTTGTTTCAGATAATCTTCTTCCTCATCTTATCTGGCACAAGAGTCCTTTGTGGGCTTTGGCCTTCGCGGAGGGTAGAGCTCGCGCGATTTCTTGACCCCGGCATTAGAAGGAGGAGATGTGGTCAGCATCTCGCTCCGACCGTTTCGACCCTAGGTAGATCCTGGTACTCATTTTATAGCAGGCTGAGTAGGCCTGGGAGCCAGTCTGGGTGTTGAGGCGTGATGAAAATTTCAGATAGTCTTATGAAATCGATTTTACTTTGAAATGTATCTAAGGAAATTTTGGTTTGTGAATTAGTACAAAATTTTGCAGTAATTTTCTTAAAGATTGATGCAATGTTATGCAAAGTGTCAAAATATTGATGAAACACACACACAATATCCTAGTGCTTTGCAGTTAATGTGGAACTCCGATTTCATTTGTAAGTGACGACCAAGCTTACTACTGAGTCCACTAGAGCTCAGGAGTGATACGTATGCAGCAAAGCTATAGATAGACTATATTTGTATTATGCAGCAGAGTGAGTCTAGAGACTAGATTCACTCTGGTATGCAGTTTTTGGGTGCTTTAACAGACCACAGCTGAACATATAATATACAAGACGCACATCATGCAATCTGAATTACTCATGAGGAGTTGTCTGCAGAATGACTCATTCATCAAAGTATAGACAACAAAAAAGTTAGAATTTTGAAATCTGAGAGTTCTACTGAGTTTTATTGAGTTTTCCAAAATTCCGATTTTAAGGAGGTAAATGTGATTTTTTTGATTTATTTTCATATTTCACGAACCAATTGAGATATCATTGCTATTTTGTATGTGAACGTAATTCAAAAATCTGAAAACCAATTCCTAGTTGTGGTTTTTTTAATATTTCACTTTTAAATGGGTACAAGGGGGTAAAAACGATATTAGTTTTTTGTCGTTTTTGCTAACGGCATGCTATATTATTTCTGCTGAGTATTACATACTAAATGATATATCATCTCGGTTACTGCGTGGATACGTGCTATTTTTGCCCACACTAAATTACAACGAAGGATAAACTGCCATTTAGTAATAAACTTCCATAAAATAATCTTTTTCGAAGCGTGATGGAACCTGCATTATACACAACAATACATTTAAGTGCTTTTTTTGATATTACATCCATATTTGATGGATAGTAATCGAACATAGTGAAATATCGTGAAAATAATTAGAAGAGTATGCACACTAATTTAAATTATATACACTTTATTCATGAGTGACATTTGACATGCGAGAGTTACATTTCTCGTGAAAGCTCTATTATTATAGCGTTTTAAGAGAAAAAAAACTAGACGTGGAAGTTGACCTGTAATGGCAAGGAAATCATGGCATGCAGTGTTTTTATAAATGTTCCATGCATGTTTACTAACAAGTAGCCGTCAAAGTAAGTTATATACTGATCTCTGGGATTATTGTAGCCTCAAAATACTGATGAAAACCTAGTTGGTATTAAGTCTGATACTGATAAGAACGAAGGCATTAAGTCTTGAATTTTTATATTTATGTATGTCTAGAAAATGTTAAATGAATTCTCTGTAATATAAATAAATCCTTATAATTTAGTATTTTGTATTATTAAATTTTCTTTAGTGGCATTTGAGTTGCCTCTTGACCTTGTGGAACAACTTATTTTTGGTCGGATCCTGTATTTTGACTTTGGATCTTCTGAAGATCATGCCAATAAAGAAAAAGATGAAATAATGAAATTACTGAATGATGGAATCATACACTTTATTTAACAACACGACAAAACCACAAATATTAACATATAATGTTTTCTTTAGCTATCAATGAGAATTTGAAAATGTTATTTTACTTAAAATTCACTCGAGAAAAGCAGCAGGTACTCATTTAGTATCTTAATGTATTTATATTAATTAATTTAAACAACCTTGAACAAATCCGCTATACCTTTGTCAGCTCCGATGATTGATATCGGACTAAGAGATCAGTCGTGCACTCTATTGCCTAATTTATGTAATCCCTGTCACTATTCCTTGGACTTGCAGTTTCTCATTTTTCTCCTTTTCTCCTAATTTCTTCTTAATTCTTCCAGAACCTCGACATCAGATGCATCGTCACGCTTTCTTCGCTCCATGTCCACTGACTCCACACCCGTTGTCGTAAGTCGTGTCACGTCTTGGGCGTAAGTTTCACGCCGCCCATTGTTTGCGTGGCACTTGTTCACTAATTCATAAGAAGCTCACGGACTGCGCGACGAGCGAACTCGCAGTCAGACAACAGCGGGCTGTGCGCGGATTGCGGGTGCACGGTCGCTCTTGCAGGCGACGACGGTGGCGCGGCGTGGTGGGACGCTGGACTAAGAAAGAACGATGCCTCACAATGGAATAAATGGCAGATACACTCTCAATACCACTGATGATATTTGTCCTAATCATGTTCACGCTCACACATGTAACTATGATAATGAGTAAAACTGTTGTTTAATTGGGGATGTAAAGCTTGACTGTTCAAAATATATATGATTTGTGAATCGTGTTCCGAATAATTAATGAACATAAGATAAGAATTTGATTCAATATATTTGCGGGTAAGCTAAGTTACCAGTCCAATTATGCACGATATTATTTTTTTATACAACACAATCAATGTCAGACTAAAAAATAGAATTTTATATTGATCACTAACTCTACATAAAAGTACCATTCTTCGTTATGTTTTAATACCGAAATCTCTTATTATACTAACTTGTAACAAGAGAAATAGTAATATCTTAAAATAAGTAGACAATATAGAAAGCTTCATAAAAATTTTTCTACAAATATCAACATTTCGTAACGTCTTAGGGGCTGAAAAGTTACGTGTGGACTAACAAGGGATCTTCTAGGGGCGGATGTATCAGCTGAAAAAAGTAGGTGTCTCACGTATGACATGATAATCACTTAAAGTATTATTATCAGGACATTTCATGTTATTTACATTTTTTTCCTGATTTCCTATGGCTTCAAGGAATCAATTTCTTTTATTTTTAACCTCGTAGAACCATATGCATTGAATTTAATAGTGCATGTAAAAGCATATTTTTGAAGATTTTTGATTACATACAAACGCATATTTTTGAAGATTTTGTTTTATTGGTTAAATTACTGTATTCATTAATTTACACGTTTGTTATTTAAATATGGACTAAACTGTGTAGACTAACACTGTGCTATTATACAACTCACCCAATAAACAAAACACTTTCTTACAAATACGTAGATACATAACTTATTTTTTAAGTGCATATTTGCAATTTTTGTATTGTACTTAATTGAAGTTTTAGCGCAAATTTTACGTGCTTACTTTCAACTTTGGTAGTGCGTATTCCAATTTTTAGTGCTTATCGGTCCAAGTCCTAGTTATTAGTAACTACTTGACCGTACGCATCTTTTTCTCGCGTGAATTTTGTGATTCGCGTGCAAATATTATTCCTAGCATTGTCATTGGGTTCAAATTAAAATTTATTCATTAACGTTTACTAGTATAGGTGTTGATAACTACCGACACTCACCATTTTACATATAGAATTATAAACAAACTCAGAGACCGCCGCTACAGGTGGGGAAGGTCTAGTGCTGAGACCGAGAAATTGCGGAGCTCTACCCGTGGGCACCTTCGGTGCCTCTTGTGGATCAGTTTGACTTTAACTTTATTTAGAATTAACGAGTAAAGAAAAACATAGCATCAAATTTATTTTTTACACTGTGCTTTAGATATTCATGAATGAATTCTACCTATTATTGAGTACACACCAAAATCCCACTACCTTTTCTTGTACCTCCATCGGCACATTGCTGTCGTCAGAGCTAACCCCCGAAGCTATTTGCGCAACTCTCTATCTTTAAGATATAAACAAGTTATTATTAGTTAGTAATACGCATCATATGTAAAATTTCAGATTTAATTCTTCACCGTGGGTCTTGGTCGCTATGAAATTGCGAGGTATTATTTTTTGCAATTCATTACAAAAGTACAATGTGGATCTTATGAGGAATTGGACGAAATGGATTCCAACTCGTTAATAATCCATATCTTTGCAATCAGTGTAAAAACAATAAACAACAAAAGCCACAAAACATTATTCCTTTAAATGAGAGAAAGAAGGGATTGAGAGTACACACGAATACTAGTTAAAAACCAGTTACATTAAATGAATAACATTATTACTTGTTGTCAATGGTGATTTTAGAAATTGCAACATTAGCAACAATTAGAATAACATTAGCAAAGACAAATGTGAGAGGTCTTAGCATATTGGATAGTAGTAGTTAAAACAAACCGATTTTTTTGCGTTAGCGATATTACGGTGAAGAATCTTTGTATAGAAATGTACAGATTTTGTCATTCAACTTGTTGGAGGTTAGAAAGTTGAATTGTTTGTATTCTGCTTCTGAATCTCCTCCCTCCATCTCAGGCCAATTAGCATAAAAAGATCGATGAGAAGCGGACGTCAGAGAAGGGATTCCAAAAATACTAAAAACAGGAAGACTAACCTAAGTAAAAATAAAAAGTATAAGTTATTTAACTTTTTCTTCTGCAGAACAACTTCTGGAATATTCGATTTTGACAACTTCAGGAATATTCGATTTAGTACGAAATGCTAAATCGTACTAAAAACCTGTCTCTTAACACGAATCTATCAATATATCGTCACCTTATGGACTTTGTACGTAAAGTATATTTTGAGATGTAATTGAAATATGGTAATCAGAAGACAAGACAGATTTATTTACCTTTATCTAATTTATTTTGTTAACTTCCGCATATTATTGAAGGTCTCTTTGAATGGAAGATGTATAGGATTGTTGCACTTATGTTTTCCAATTAGGTTCATTTCCCACCTCTATCTCGCTTCCAAATTAGGCAAAGAACATTTACGGAGAAAATTTGTTAATAATCTTTGAAAAGTTGTTGCTAGGATTGTGGTTAAACAACACATATTGCCTGTATTTTAAATACGACTAAATAGCAAATCGTGTTTATAATAACGGCTTCTGGAGAAGCATGAGATTTCTGTTTTGAGACACGAACATTAATTTAATGGAAATTATGTTTGGTTCCTTAAAAAGATGTATACTTTCAAATACTTTTGCTATACTTGGTACGATTATACTGCTCTCTTTGGTGGTTACAGGATACGACTGGAGAGATTATTGTAAGATAAGTCAGTACCATGACATGTGCAGGTAAGCTATCATCTTCAAACCGATATACTGAAATTTCAGAGTTAAAGGACCGTTACAGAGATCCAGTATTGTTTGAATTATATGAGGATGCTTTGCTAATAAAAAGAATGGGACAATAAATTTATATCCTTAAAATGTTCGCTTGATAATTAATGCAACTGTCTTTGAGAGAAAAAACACTTATAATAAATATGTGAATATTTCATTATCTATTGTAACGTGGACTAACAAAAACACATGACGAATCATAAAGAAGCAATTTCTATCTACTTCTATCTTCTATGAACTATTTAACTACGTTTTACACATATTAATGATGTGTCTTTTTGTCTAAGTATTGAGTAAAAAGTAATCAAGTTTTTTGAGAAGTTGTCAAAGGAGGATCGATCAGATCTAGATACGAAAAGGTGGAGACACTTATTGAGAGGAATGCCGCTGACAAATTGAAACTCGATAAATTAATTGTATTATTAACAAAGTATTGGGTATGAAAAAAAGAGCGTGTCTAATGAATTCTCATATTAGTTTTTGACTAGACAGTTTGGGTTCTATCCCCCACCGTGAACTAAATGGACACACCTTGGGATCTGTTTTATAACAATTTGACTTGTCTTTGACCAAATAAATTGCAGTAACAACACTAGATTCCAAGTCGTTTCAAAACTACGTACTACATGAGAGATAAAATATTGGAAAGTCAAAAGAAAGTTTGAAAAATAAACAATAAAACTCAGTTTGTGTAAATTATTTTCCTTTAAACAAATCAAATACCATGTCGACCAGACCTGTCAGATTAAAAATAGTTGAATTAAATTAGTTGAATACCCATGGCTTCCTTCACGCGAATTTCTACAATTAATACTTTGGTTGTAATTCTTATAGAATTAATCCGTAAGTATAAACGATATCAATTAAAATTGTTAATTAATGTTAGTTTGGTTTGTACGGTTCATAAGAATCATAATCCTTTCTTTTCAGTAATTTTATACTATATATGGGGTTTGTGTACTGATATCACTAACTGATTATATGAAATATGTCCTTGAAAGACATTATATTTCATCGTATGTCATTACGGAAGGTTGATTCACAAAATTAATACATGTAAGATTACTGTTACACTCTTCGAAGTATGTAAAAGGGTTCATATAACGAGTTGCCTACTCAGGTCACTGCATACCACATATCAAGCATAGACTACTCATAAGACTTTCATAAATGATGAGTAAACATGTAAAATAACATAGATTGCTTTTTCACATCAATCCACCAAGTTTGATAAACATTCATCAAAAATATACACGGACGGAGAAACAAAAATATATTTTAGCTCAACAAATCTTAAGTGACCTGGGAGTTTAAATTGGTGTCTTCCCAGTCACTTCACATAACTTCATGAAGTTAGATAGAAAGAAAATCATTAATTAAACAGACATATATAAGCAATCATAAAACATCATAAAACGTACATATCTATTGGCATAATTATATACTGATAATTATTATATATATACTGATAATTATGAAAAATATATTTTTCTTCATTGTAGCAGAAACTACGATAGCAGAACTATCCGACGTTGCCCAGAATTTGAAAACAAACAAAATATCATTCAAAATTTTAAACCCCCCAGGGGACTTACATCTAGTAAGTACGTGTTTGGCGAACACGGACCCCGAGCTGAGTCTGGCATTACTTCCACTTACTTGTGCCATGCTCCTTCCTTTCTCTTTCCTGACCTCCCTTGGCCACCTCTTGTTCTTTTCGATCCCGACGCCATTAGGGCTAGGGTATCTTTCATTTTCCTCATTCCTCTCATTTTTTGTTCTACCCCTCATTTTTTGTCCCCCTTATTCTTTGTCCCCCCTC
>NNCF01128512.1:375209-400411 GCA_002313205.1 Laupala kohalensis | reverse complement strand
CAAATAAAACATAAACATAAAAAATATTTATTTACATTGTTAAACAAACATACAAAAAGTTACATCAAGAATAAAAGAAAAATTGGTTCGGAGAATTGATATATTTTACCCTTCATAGGGTATTAAAATACCTGTCAACAGGTCTGAATTTTTTTAGCTCATTTTGCCCGGAATTGCCCGCGGTCCTTATACTATAATATCCTGAATTCATATGTTAGTTTCCATATTTCTCTACTTTGGTCATATTAAATATTCACTTTTGTTCATTTCAAAAATTAAATGCATGAAGAAAGCCTACAAAACACTTGCAATTCTCAGTATTATACGGTAATATGTAAGTAATTACAAATTATTTCAAAATATAGGAAGAAGGAAATTACATTTTACACAGGAAGTTTAATAAACAAAACCCTTAGTTAAGACCTCTGAATTGTTTGTATTTTAGGTTATGTATTTGAAAACAATGTTCTTCACACCCTTGATAAATTTTAGCTTCTACGATTCGATCACTTATACGTTACGGGTATTGTCCGCCTAATGTAACACAACAGAACTCTGAGGGACATAGTGGTATGTATCACAGTCAACTGTGGTGAAGATACACATCTACTAATTTGCAGTCAATTTTAATTGTTTTTCTGCTCTTGTAATATGATAAGTAATAATCACACTTTGCATTTTCATAGCAATAACCATTAAAAAGATTCCTTTGTATTTTTAATTAATTTTATCGATTACTTTTTTCGATTTCCAGTACCACAAACATTCCAAATACCTTACTTTTATTAGTATAGATTATCCAAACACAAGACGAATCAAATTATTTGTAGGTATATTGACAGAAAGTACCCTAACACCCATTTACCTTCTTTAGCAATGTCCATGCAAAGAACTGCTATTATCTTCGTTCATCATTAGGACAGAAGTTCGATTTCTGTTAGGAGATGTCGGTTAAAAATTTCAAATGTCATACTTGAAACATTACTTTTAGAAATATAGTAAAAGAAAATAGCGTAATAGAAAATATTTGATATCATGTACGTGCGTGTATTCGTAGAAGGTATTTCTACAAGTTAGAAACATGACATTACTTAATGCAGCATTGCAGCATTAACTTCCGCTGTAGACTGTACAAAACAAACAGGATTGGGGAAGTGGGAACATCGTTTTTGTCAGTTACTGTGATATCTGCCACCGCCAGTGCTTTCTGGAACTACCTGAGTCAAAGTTGAGTAATTCCTCTGACAACGGCTCGCCTCTCATTCGTCTACATGTTGATTAGCTAATTTTATCTCACAATCACTATGCAGAATCTCATAGTGGTGTACATGCTGTCATACAAGATTTAGTGTTTTAATAAATAATCCTTTAAACATATATATTACAGCTTCATTTCAAAATTTCAATTTTATCCTGGCCCGGGTTTTTCTTGTTTTACCTTCGAGTAGTGGGGGATTTTCCTGGGCCGGAAAGGTCATTATTACTTTTGTTTTATTAATCTCAAATTTTTACTGCACATATCTATAATTCATTTTGGATTAATTAATAGATAACAGTACGTATTTATTAAACAATTGCTTTTACAAATATTAAATTCGCCACTGCCCTTGGGTCCTTGATTTACATTGACGGGTTGCTTGTCTCCGTAGGGTAACTTAGTTTATTATCCCCCACTTTCGCAGTTTGAAACTTGCTTAACTTATTGACAATAAAGTTAATTTATTTACAACACAGCTGAACACAAAATTTAAATTAGAACACCTATTGACTCTTGTGAATTTTATTTATACATTTACGTATCATTATGCTTCATTTAAAATTTTTACAGTAAAACTACATTCAAAATTTACAGTAAAATTACATTCAAACACTTACTCAATAATATGATGTGAAGAAAATGTCATTAATACTAAGTAATATGCGACACAAAATTGATATTTGCAATTTTCTAAGATCTATATATGAGTACTATCTATTAAAAGGCTTTTCATTTGAAAGTGTATTTTAAAGCTAATTTTTGTCTGAAGGGTTAACTCATACTAGGGAAATCAACGATCAAACAAATTTAATACACTCGTGGTCTGAGATGTACATCAAGCATAATAGAGAACACTTTTCTGAAACAAGAAAGAACATTGAGTTCGAGGACCTGAATTTCTTCTTCCAAAACGCTGTAAATGGCGTCAATGCAACACTATCAGTTAATTTTTTTTTATTTCATTAAAAATTATTATCTAGCGAAATCTTTCATTTTACTAGTTTTAGATAACTGCTTTTTTCGCAACAAATTATTCTTTTAACAAATTACATTCCGTTATTTTCTTTCTATTATAGCTCTATAATCTTAAACGTGTGAACTCATGTCTAAACATGTAACGTCTTAAATAACAGATAACCATTTGGAATCACGTAAAATTAAAAAAAATAATTATTTTCCAGAATTTTTAATTTTTTTTACAGAGTTCACTTCACTTAAAATTTATTGTTCTCTTTCTTGATGTTGAGGTGGACGAACATTACTGAATATGGTCCTTGCAAGCTTATGTTTCCAAGTCTTATACTGAAGATGAATATTGTGAAAAAAATGAACGAACTGCGTTCCCAAGTAGCAAATTTCCGATATCCTCCTCAACCTCCAGCGGCAGATATGCGCCGGATATTTTATAAAGACGAACTCCAGGTAAATCAATTTTATATTTTATTCCACTTATTCTTTCTCTTTGAAGAACTTTTAGAAAATTAATGAGTATTTTTAAGACGTTCGAAATTAGTGTAGATATTCATTAAAAAAATTCAGAGAATACTGTGGAATTGTTCTGAAAACATAAACATCTTAAGAATAATATCAATCTCGGAGAGAGTGTGGAGACTTCTGCTTGCGAACTTTTTCAACCAGTGGAAACACTTGACTTGGTGTGATTACCAGGATTTACTCATGATTCAACCTAGATAAATACTCCAGGTCCAGAATTTCCAGTGATGTAACGATATTGTGAACAAGAAGGAGAACAGCATTGGTTATCACCAAGGTCCGAGCTTCTAAGGGTTTCAAAGTGTGTCGTCGTGTCGTCGTATGGACGATTGTTGTAGATCGAGTAACATATTTAATTTGCTATTACTGCAGTTTTTAAAATAGCGACTGTTTTTGAAAGTCTTGAATTAAAAAAAAAGAACGAATACACTATACCAATTTACTCGTCTAGTAAAATTCGGACTATCTTGGAACTTGTACGGGGTCATAGAGGTAGAATGAGGCTCCGGAGGGACTGTTTTTCAATAAATTTCCATAATCTACCATAATACCATCGATATGAGACAACTACTACACGCGTCACAAATTAATAAAGTAAAAAAAACAACGAAATTTACCTTCTCTTTCTGGAACTAGTTTTTCAACGAAGACTGTCGCAAAACTAAAGAAGTCTTAGACACTCAAGAGACAATTCTTCAAACATATTACTTCAATTTAATTAATTATTTGTTGTTGCTAATGCATCATAATTTATGAATTACTGTTATAATGACTAACTGAAATGCATCGCATTGACTCACCTTTATTTATTCACGCATAAACGCTAGTCGTGTAAACGGTTGGAGTGAGAATGAGTTCCACTCGTCAGTGAGGTGCGCGAGTCAGGTACTTGAGACGTATAAACCCTCCATAATAGTTTTAATAATGATAGAATAATTTCTCGACTGTCAGCGGAGTGGTTTATAGAGTACTAGCTGATTACCCGGCATTGCCTGGATTTTTTTACTTGTTAGACCAACAACTCCACCTGCCGGGAGCCGCGCAGGGCGAATTTGCGCTTCCGAGGTAAGACAACGGCGATAGCGTGGCTGTACAATTTCATTTTAACGCTTAAAAATCTAAACCATTCATCCAAATTTTACGATGTTTTTAATCCTCTTTAAATGCACAAAACAAAAAGAAAACATTAAATTTGGTGATGATTGATTTTTTCTTCTTAAATTATTCTCTTAAATTGTAGTATTTCACACTACTATTTTAAATAAAGTTTTTCCGATAATGTAGATAATGTAACCTTTGCAGATAGACGTATGCCATCGCGGACGTTTTTGTAGAACTCTTTGAGGCCAACAATATTGCCATTCATGGTTGTTACCTATCTCCAACCGTTTAGGCGGCGTAGGAGACTAAACCTCTATTATTTCCCCGTTTTGATCGACATTTAAGGTCAAAATCATTTTCTTTCTTCCTTTTCATGAATTTAAAAATCAAAGTTAGCCTATGTTCATCTAAACTATTTCTTTGGCAAATTTCATCGTGATCAGTTTTGTGGTTTAGTCGTGATTAAGTAACAAACAGACAGAAACACTTTCGCGTTACGTATTTATATATTAGTACTAGCTGATTACCCAGCGTTACCTTGAATTCTTTTTACTCGTTAGACAAACGAACCCACTCACCGGAAGCCTCACAGGTCAAATTTTTGCTTCCGATGCAAAATACGCCTGCGACAGCGCGGTTGCACCATTTAATTAAAACGCTTATAAAATCTAAAACATTCATCCAAACTTTACGATTTAAAGATGTTTTTATCTTTGTTAAATGCTCAAAACAAAGAATGAATTAAATTTGATGAAGATTGATATTTTCCTTCTTAAATTCCTCACTTAAATTGAAGTATTCCGAAACTTCAATTTTCATAACGTTTTTTCGATAAAAATAAATTTACCTTAGTAGATAGACATACGCTGTCGCGGACGTTTTTGTAGAACTTTTCGAGGTGAACAATATTGCCACTTATTGTTGTCATCTATCTCTAACCGTTTGGACAACGTAAGTGAATATGGCCGATTTCCCCACCTCGATTTCATCGACATTTCTCTTCAACTTCATTTTTCATGTTTCTCTTCACAAATTAAAAAAATAAATGTTAACCTGTTTTCATCCTGGACATCTTAACTATTTTCTTGCTAAATTTCATCACAATTGGTTCTGTGGTTTAGTCATGATTAAGTAACAAACAGACAGGCACCCTTTTACATAACGCATTATTATATAATATTAGTATGGAGTAGAATGGATGATCTGAAATCTACAAAAAATATTGTTGAAACTAAAAGTTGTTGCATAATGAACCTTAAATAAAAAATACTTACTATGATAACCGTATTACAATGCTTATGTGTGGTACAAATGCGTTTACGCCGTACACACTTTGCAGTTTTCTATAGTGCATTTTAGGAACAGTAGCAGCACTACTTGCTCGAGGTAAATTTACGAATATACACGATGAAATTTTGTATGTTGTATAATATTGCAAAGTTCTATTTTTAGAGTGACTATAACAAATCATATGTTTTGCGGATTAAGAGCAATTTCGGTAATTGCGGATTAAGAGCAATTAAGGCGACAACCCAAAGCAATCAGCATCGCTATAAATCTGTTCTATTAACCATCAATTTACACAACTTTATTTAGCAAGAAGTTTCTATTTCGCGACGTCTTGTCTTCGGCGTGAACACACTAATGTAAGCCTTCTAGTGTCCGACATAGTACTAATTTCTCAAAATCTTACTAATTTACTCGATTAAAAGTTATGTCAAAATCAAACGCGCGAAAAGTAACCGACATCTTTGCTATTTGGGTCTTTGCTTTGGTTGAGCACAGGTGAAGCTGAACACAGGAGCAGTTACTCTAGTCAGACATGACTCAAAAGTTCTGCCTAACAGAGACGAGTTTTCGCTAGTTACTTTTCGGATTGAGGATAGATCACTTTTCTCTCCCTATGGCATATATTTCATATCCATAATGCGTAATTTCATTATAATATCATATTATATCTCTAAGCGGTAGAGAAAGAGTGAACAATGCATAGTAGATTAGAGTATTCACTCGTTAAACTGACTAGAAGTTCCATACACAGAATTCTTTGTTCTGCCAAGTATGTATTCTAAGTCACTTACAACCCAACCCTACATAACTAAAGAGGACGAGTACGAATAAGCGTGTATTGCCCAATAAATCGTAACTCTGCTCTAATACTCTACATCGTGGAATTACGATACAGGACATGCGGTATGATGGATTTGTTCAGTCAGACTGCGTGCTGAGTAGATAGCAGTACGACGAATGATCGGTTTAAGTGTAAAGATGGGACTTTAGGTTGTATTACCGTCTAACGGAGATCACAACTTCCATTGGCATAATCGGCTTTGAGTGTGCGGTCTTACATTGAGATTTGGATGTAAGACACAAATTCAGAGGAAGGAAAGGATCTCTCCAAACATATTGACATTCTATTAGTATTATATCTCGCAGCTAACTTTTTATCTTATCTAGGAACTTTTGCTGAAATTTTTGAATCCGCCTCTGCCTTAGGGCCCTTGATCGGAATTGATGGGATGGTCCCTTGTTTGCTTCCGGAGAGTAAATTAGTATTGTCCTCCACGTGGTCGTACGCAGTTTGTACTGTTTGTTTGACAATAAATTTATTATTTATCATTTGGATGTGACATCCTATCGGTTTGTCGCGTTGTCGACCCCCAATCTCCTCTTTATCTGGTTTGCCGAAGAATGGGGGCCGCACGTGACCTTCAGGCAAGGAAGATGCCTGGATTTAAGGAGCTCATTGGGGAAGGGTGTTACCTTAAGAGGGGAGGGGGAGGTATGGGAGATGTGAACACATCGAGACTCTCTCCGAGGTGAAAACCCTTTTAATATTCTACTTTCCAGAACTGCGTGGGCGACGAGGTATAGACCCAGTCAGAGAGAGGCCCTGTCCAGGCGGCAGAAATAACGGAAGCGGGGTCTAAACTAAAGATGGTGGTGGCAGGGGTGAAACTGGTCGGGAGTCACCACAGTGTTCCTTGTGCGGGTCAACTGAGACGAAGTGAGAAGGCTGGAGTGAATGGGGTGGAACACCGGCGTCCTTGAGACGAAGTCTGTCCCTGGTGCTCACTCTCTGCTTTCGTTGTTCGCCCGATCTCTAAGAACTGTTTCTTTAAACATAATTTAACATGCTGGATCAAACTATCGCCTATCTAATTTTCAGTTTAGTTCCAGCGGTGACGTTGGACCCATTGGACTTGACATCCCAACCTTTTTACGTAACATCCCAACCTTTTGATGCTACATTCTACCCCCATAGTTACCGAACTAAAATATTATAATGTCATATCCAAAATTTGGAGAGCTCCTTCCCGAGAGTACTCACACCCATAGTGTTCTCAGTGTACTCGTACACATGTTCTGTTGAGATTTCACCTATTTCTCTCCAGAAGTATCAGTGTTTATTTTTAACTGTGATGCCAATGTCTGCTTGCAGCACATTGCAGAGCGCTGGGCGATTCATTGTGATCAAGTGACAGAACGTGAATTCTTGAAGGACAGACGTATGACAGGAGATAAAAAGTCGGTTGGAGTTGTGAATGTAGAGTCACATAGCAGAGACATTTACGAACTGATAGACATAGCCTTCAGTGAAGGCAGATATTTTCCTCCAGATACAGTTGACAATTACGTAGAGAGCCCATTAAGAGGCCTCCGCACTATATTTTCTGGCACAATCGACACCACCCGCTATGGACAGGTAAGTCTTAATTTTTTATTGTAGTGACTGGAAAATGTAGCGTGCTATTGTAGCTTATCTACATGGAGCGATGGGAGGAAGGATGTGGGTGATAGAGCTATGGTTAGAAGGTGGGTCGGTAAGCTGAGTTAACCAACAACTTGATCCAAGTGGAGGTGTTATTAAGAGTAGTTATTAATAGTTAGAGTTATTGATGCCAGGAGCAGATGGAGGTAATAGTTCATATATTGTTCATATGAATTTCCCGTGTTACACACGAGTCCGGCCCGTTAGTTTATTAAACGAACTATTTACAAGACTGTGGTCGCACTCCTTTTTATTTATTGAATTGTACCTTTGTAAATTGATATCTCAATCTTACCTTTTATATGGGACATTCTATTTGAGATCTACGGTGACATCTCGGGACCAGTGGATGAGCCCGAGAGCACCCTCGAAGCCTGTCCTGTGTTGGAGGCTGCCGACCCAGCGGCCATCCTGCACGCCCGAATTGAGCTGAGGGGTTGGGCTACAGGTGACCTACTGGTATGCGCTCTGGTAGACGGGGAAACGTCTAGCTGTCGTATCCCTACTGCTATATGCACTAACAGTAGCCGAGCAGCAATCCTGCTCACCGATCGGAAGCCGTAAACACCAACCCAATGGAATTCGTACCTTCGTACCCGTGCCACGGGTAGGGAAACCACTACCCGGCAAAAACCAACCCAATTAAGAGTTGTCAGGCTGCCTCCACAACAGCCTGAGGGCTCAATAGCCCTACCCTGCGTACTCGTTTTATGGTGCTGAATGACACCCGAGACCAAGATCGTGACCACCCAAAGATCATGACTCAATCTCTACCACTTCGTGAAATTCGATCTGTTACTCGGGAAACGAACCCGAGATTGGGTACGGGGGTGGTGGGGCTCGTCCGTTCGTCCAGTGGTCCACCGAACGGCTGCTTGCTTTATCCAGGAAGCTCCAATTAAGGAACTACCCTTCATGCACCTTCCTGTGCTCGAGAACAAGCCCTCAACATGTTACGGAATCCAGAAACCTTACTGGATTACCGAGCGTTCGAAGGGTGACGGCTCGAGGCGCAACCCGTTTGCCTCTCTCACCTGTCCGAGACATCCGTTCCATTTGTGCAGTGGCATCTAGGATCTGGGCAAGGTACGTGTCCCGGTAGTAGTGCACTCAAGGTGGTAGAAGAAGTGCACCGCTCTTTGTCAGAAAGGTTGCCCTCTCTACGGTGGGTCCGTCGAGGCCTCTTGCGGGGTTCTCTGCTCGTGTTGGACAGGTTTCCCCGTCAGCCTGGGTTTCCCCAACGAGTAACGGTCGATGCCCCTGGCGGAACATCTCCCCCCTTCCCTCTCGGACCGATCCGTTGCCCGTGAGGTCGGGATTGGGTACGGGACCCGAGGGGACCTCCAACCGACCGGGAGTCGTTCCGGCTGGAAGTCAGTTGGAGGTAGATAGAAAGAGGGTTCGCTTTTCAGTAGTTACATCTATATAATTGAGACATTAATGTTAAAAGCTACAATTTTTTTCTGGCCTCGCCGGGAATTGAATTCGGAGTGACTTCGTGGTGAAATAACCCCTTAACCACCGGCGTGGGGGGGGGGCGCAGTAACAATTGTTTTGCTACTAAAAATATCATGTACTGATATTTGACCCCTTATAGATGGTAATATATATGTCCAATCAATTATTCTATTCACAAATTACATTCCTAGTTCACTAATGTTAAATTATGATGATGAATCTATCCGGAACTGGGAACAATTATATACTTCATTGTCCTTTCAAAATAAAGAGCTCTTATATTTATTAGAATCGTTAATCTAATTTCAGTATATTACTGGCGGGGATGGTATTTCATTCAAGCATTAGTGAGACATTTACAAATGTCTGGTGAAGAATTAAAATCACCGCAATACATAAACGGCAAATGATAATGGCAAACGGAATACGATAAATGATATTTTTTACGTGATATTTTTCGAAATGTTTTACAGAGAATACTTAATTCTAAGTTTTCTACACTACTGAACAAACAAAAAATAAAAAATATAACAGGTGTCCTTATGACATAAATATCAAAATTTTAAAGCGCATTGACCCAATGTCAAAATTTCATTTCCATACGGACGTTATGGAAGTCTCCTGTGTTAAAATCACCCATTGGTTGAAGAGGAAGCAACAATTAACAAGAGAGTTTTATAAATCCCACATTAATAAAATTTCGACATCTTAGAATAAATTCCTCAGAAAACTCATGAATTGATTAAAAGAAAAACACAAACAACTACATAAAACTGCAAATCTCGACTATATACACAATACTCAATTCACCTAATAATGTCTACGTTTATCTTCCACATGCCACACGCAGAACAAACCATTCTACACGAACATTACACGCATAATAAATTGATACCCTTTTTACAATTTCTCCATTTTAAACTTAATCGATTCTACCTGTCAAAGAGAGCTATATCGTAATATATCAATATTTCTGGAAATTGTCTATTGACTCCTCCGTTCAAATTTTTCGGCATGCTCTCTGCAAATGAACTTCAGAAATCATCTGTAGATCAGAAAATGCTTAGTGGTGAATGAATTGTCATGAAAATTGTAATAAAAAAGGTTTCATTCATCCACATTTTATCAATCTTTCGCAAGCCGTGGTTAACACATTGCTACAAGCATATAAGCATTCGAGTTTCAGAGTATAATCAACGGTGAATCGTGTCTCAATTGGATATTTCCTTTTCTGTTTGTTCTTGTTTTCACTAAAAAATATTATTCCTCACTATTTATGATTCATTTTCTTTTCAGTTAATATGGTCCAGGACAGAGTTTGTAGGATGTGCCTGTCTTGACAGAGGGTTGTCTCAGCCTCGCCGATACAGATTTCTCTGCTACATGCAGCAAAGTGCTGAACCCGGTCAGTATCTATACCGGGTGGGAAAACCAGCATCAAGATGCCCCAAGTTTTATGGAGCAGACGATTTATTTAAAGGTCTATGTTCTCCCAGTTTCCTTCGTGATACAAAAAGTCTAGGGATGGAAAAAGATGCGGGACCGACCCCTGGTAAAAGGTCTTCAAAAGGGGGAAAGCAAAATAAAACTAGAAAGGGGCATGAAGAAAGATCGGGAGCAAGATCCACTGAAGTAAATGTCGCTGTCACGTTATTGGCAGTGACAGCAGTGGTTCGGAGCAATTGTGCAAAATAACTGTCCAGAATCACTGAAATGGCGTTATAAAGTCTGGAGTATGGTTTCAGAATGAATAAACGTAGTGAAGATTTCATTCTTCTGCTTTTTATTTACAATAATGTGTTTGTTTCTATGTGAATTTAGAAAAGAAAATTAGAGTTATTTTTTTAATGTCTTCCTAGACCTAAGGTACCTTCGACTCCTTCTTAATAATTTGATATAGTTCCGATTTTCTCTGTCGCAGAAATTGGCTCCAACATCCTCCTTTGTCTCACAATTGTAAACGAATTTTTTTTTTATATTACCTCTTTTTGTTCTGTTTTCTTTTTTCTATTTATTTCTCTCTGTCTAATTTCCAGTATCTGCTTTACAGGGATGTCAAAATAGTGAAGACGTTTTCCTTGAAGCAGTATTTTTTCTGGGTTAAAAAGGAAAATCTGTTTATGTATTTGAAGTTCTATTGGAACGCGTATTTAACAACAAATATTCAATAACAATGACAAAATACTACAAATATCATAAGAAACAATTCATCAAACCATTCTTCTCATTATCTTATCATATCTATCATATCCTGGATCACATTCAATAAACAGACTAATATAATACCATTAACTCATAATGAATTACCAACGACAATCATTGACAATAGTGATTTTCAGACATTATTGTCGTTGTGAAATCTCTTAATATTTAGGTGGGACTAGAACTCCAATCACTGAGATGTTCGAGTATAATTGTTTTCTTTATTTTTATTCTATTTATTTTCAAATGCAATAATACCGACAGCGGTGGTCTAGTGGTAGCGTCTTCGCTCCTACGATCCCGTTGAGCGGTAGAGGGTGGGTTCAACCCTGCTCGACCGAACTAGATTAGACTTTTAGATGGGGTTTCCCTCACCTACTCCAAACAAATATGGGTTGGTATCACAATGTCCCTAGAACTCAATATCTCTCCTTCCCAATTCCCTCTCCCAGGTTCAGTGGTTAAGTGGAAGAACAGGCCTCGTGGCCTAAACCTCCAAAATACAGCCCAAAAGACATAAAATAAATAATTAAATAATAAAGAAGAAAAAACATGATTTATTTTGTATGTTTCAGTTAATAATACAATACCAACAATATTTCAGAAACTAGCTTGGATCGTTTGAAAAAATAAGAGCATGAAAAAGTATGATGGCCGAGAGTCACGGTTTCGTGCATCTCGATTTAAGCATTTCATATCAGAAAAAGTTGAAATTATAAGAAGTACATCAAATAAAAATGGGATTTATTGACATATACATCAAGAGAAATACAATATTTATAGATTTATTATATTATATTGACGGGGCGGAGTGCCCATGCGCCGCTAAATATGCCCTTGTTCTGTTCGTCATGGGCTGTTAATACTATACACTGGAATTTACTTAACGAATTTTCTAGTTGCATTAACGGGTAATTCTAGATTAAATTATTATTAGATAAATATTGCAAATAATTAAGCGATATTTAAAATAAATGAGGCATAAGAATGGCTTTTGGCGGAAATATACTGAAAGTGCAATAAGTACATATTGCTCTGTTTATTTATACAAATTTCATATATTTTTGTTATTTAGTTCGACCTATATTAGTATTACCTTAAATAGTCTAAAAAAAGGGGAGCGTTTGATGAGGATCAAAGAACTTAAATCAGATCTCTTCATTGTCCCGGGGAATGCAACGCTTATTAGGACGTGGAAGACGGAAATCCATGGGAGCACACTACTTCCTCATGAACCGTGCTTGCTCTCCTTCACCGCAACGCACGTCCCTATCACCTCATCGCCGCGTATTAATTTTTTATTTGTGATGTATCAGAGCGGATCGCTGCGGGGGTTTCGCAATACATTATCCCACAATGTTCTATAATTCTGCGTCTGCGCAATGTGTCTAAGGAGCTTCAGGTTTAGTTTTAGGATAACGAGTGACACGAGAGAGCATATCAATGCAGAACAATCCACGGTTATTGTAACCCTGACAGCTGAAAGATAAATCAGTTTAAAACAAATATTCGAAAAATTTATTCTAGGTGTGTATATTCGTTGTTGGGGTTTCAGTTGGTGAATTTTTGAGATTCGATGATCACAGTTGGTAGCTCGCAAACATTTTGATTTTATCTAATTATCCACTCATATATGGCAATCAACTGTATGAAAAAACCCAGCTATTCTTGAATTGATGAATTAATTGAATTGTATGGCAAACAAATTTCTAAAAACATTGTATTGTCATTAAAATGCGAATCCACACACTGGATAGGGTTGTAATTTATTGAATTCAATTCTTTTATTAACAATTTTGCAATCTGTTGTCATCAAGTTTTGTCGACCTGAAATAACACGATATATTATGGAGTCAAAAATAATTTAATTGTTTGTTGAATGAACATATTTATCACTTTTGATGAAATATGAATAATATTTTCGCCATTTTCATACATTATTGCCTTTTTTGAATAAATTAAACATTTAGTTGTCATATTAAATTTATATTCATGATCGTTTTCCTTGCGACACACACACGCTCAAAAAAAATTGTTTCATTGCGGAAAAATTACACGAAGGATATTACGGTTCTATTATATTCGCGTTCGTGGGCGAAGATAATATTTAGATACCTAATACACTTATATATCACATACTTATGAAGCGATTTTTACAAGGTTCAAAAAGAGATGTAACGTAATCAAGTTTAATTCCAGAATGATGTTCCTTTCTAATTTTAATGGTAGGATCACTTGAGGCAAAAATATTTAAACAAAGCAGTTATACTAATCAGGTGCATGAAAATTGAAAGCAACCAATAAATAAGCCACATTGGGTCATGTTACTTTAACTATTTTCATTCGTAAATGCAACAAGTGGAAGAAAAATACTTTATAGGGGATAATTTATTGTTCAAAAATTTAGGAACAGAATGCAACATTATTGAGTATTAGTGTATTACTGCGTAAAATAGTAGAGTAAGTGATGTTGGTAATTAATAATCCGTTGTATATTAAAATAAATATTTTACTACTTATGGAAAACCTAGAAATAACAAAAATTCTTTTGAAAATAAAGCACAAAAAACTAAAGACCTATTATATTTGAAAGAAATGTTCAATTTTCAATAGTTTCTCTTTAGACCTATTAACATTGCTATTGACATCTTATAAATTGTTCTTTGAATTCAGTATTTTCATGGCTTGAAAATTGTTGATCAACGCAAAGCAATTCTCTCCATAAAATATTTTTTTGGAAGTTACTGGACTTTAACTTTATTTTTAATACTTGTCGTGATCACTCAGCGTCACTCTGGAACTTGAATTTGTAGCTTTCTGATCTTTTCATACAATTTCACGAAATTTTTGAATAGACATTTCCACAGCTATGGTCTATCTCCCTGGATGACTCTCTTCTTCAAATAACCGCTACTGACCCATAGTTCTTTTTTAATTGGGGTGTTAGGGCTCGCCAACATCCGGGTTTTTAGAACCCTCCTGGCCCGTAGTATTTATTAGCCTAGCCTCGTAGTATAAACATTCAAACATTAAGATACATATTTATAGTATGTTGGGAGAAGATCGAAAGTAGGGTACGTAAGTTTTAAGGGAACAATAGAAAATAAACTGTTAAAATTATTCACATTGGAACATATTTTACAGATTACATTTTACCATAGTTTTGTATCGGAAAGGAAATTAAAATTATGAAGGAAAACATTTCGAAAACAAGGAAACATCCTTATAGTATATCAAGAAAGAATGAGACACCTTTAAACGTAGAACATTGAAGGATCTGAATAAGCATATGGACTTTCTTGCTTTTAAATATTATTTCCTCTTAAGTTAACGCAATTCGTTGCTACATTTGCATTGCTTTGTGAGGTCTTCTCGTTCCTACTGTGAGATTTTGCAATTACACGGTGAAGAATATCCTAAATATCGACAAACAAATATCGAGATCATTCATCAATAATACAATTTTAGAAATATTAATTCATTACTAAAAATTTGTTAGTAAATGAACAAATATTTTTATTGAAATAAGTAAACGTTAGTATTAATATTTCAATGTATTCCAATTGTTGTTCATAACCGGTGGAGGTGGGGGACGACTGCAGTCTGTGTGGGTAAAATGCGAGCAATGGAAGTCAACACAAAAAGCGGTGTTCCTGAGCTGAGAAGCTCGGGTTCAAACCCTGCTCGGCCAAAATAGGTGAGGTTTTCAGCTGGGTTCGGCTCAGTAACATTAGTTCCCCGGAAACCTCACATCATTTTTCCCAATTCCTTCACACTAGTTACGGTTAGGTGGGAGAGCAGACCTCATGGTCTGAACCTCGTCATGAGACGTGAAATAAATAATAAATAAACAAAATAACATTTAACACATACTACTTGTAATCTAAAACAGAATAGCATATAATATTGCCTGAAAGATACTATACGGGCTCCCAATTCAGCCAGTAACTTCTCCTATGTGAAAAAGTAACCTGCTGGGTTTTTGATATCACTTCACGTTATTTCCTTTTCCACATTAGATCCTGTGAAGTTATTATCTGTTTATTAAGTTATCCATTAATTACTATTTTAACTAGTTTATTGTCCTCCGTGTGGTCATTCGCAATTTGTGACTGCTTTTTGANTTACATATCAAATTTTTTTTTTAAATTTTTTTTTTTTTTTTTTTTTGGTTTGTGCTTATATACACTTGAATGAGAAGTTTTGAAAGGACTTTGTATGCATACGCCAGTCGCTTGTTGGAATTACACTTTATATGACTTTTTGTGAAAGCTAGATACGTACATGTATCGAGAATAAGCGAGATGGAAATACAAAAGAATTTTATATATGAAGAACGTGTTACGTGTTTTCTACTCTTGTTTGTCGTGCCAATGTTCGGATAGTGATATCACACAAATGTTCAGTTGTCTGAAGTGTAACAGTTCAACAGTACATGGAGTTTTAAGTTTTTATTTATTCTTACATTATAGCAATACACAACTTGTTTCAGTTTCCCAAATTATAATCCATACTAATACAATTTTTATTTATTTCTTTACACATAAGACGCCTTAATGATACTATAGCATTTCATAAAACCCATTCATCATTACCCTTCCATAACATTTTGAACATTATACATCAAGTTTATCAGATATTATTAACAGAAAATCTTTTATTGACACCATTGCATTTCAAATATCCCATTCATAATTATTACCCTTACAAAATAATATAATCAAGTTAATCAGATATAAAATTAATTAATTATTTTTCATTAACAGAAAACCTCTTATTGACACCATAGCATTTCATAAATCCCATTCTTAATTATTGCCCTTCCAAATAATATGAAAATCATAATACAATTAATCAGAAACAGAAATTAATTGATTGTCTTTTTCTGTTTAACACAAATGGAGTTTCTTTGAAAACCAAATGAATATTGGTAGAAAATTTGTCAACTGAGATAGGCAATATTACTTTTCTGATACATACTGATTCTCCTAGAATTTTCTATGGTAATGGGAGCTCGAGTCCTTTACGTGCGAATTTCCAGTCATTCAGTTCCAAACTAGTTCCATCTCACTCACAAATTTAACACGTTTTATAACATCCAGATTATTAATTAATTCCACCTCAATACCTTGATGGGCTTCACAACTTTGTCACACGATGTTCGCAAAGATACGTACAGCAGCAGATAACACCCGTGCTCCGTTCATGACACATGGGCACTGCCCGTTAGCTTATCATGACTTCATCTACCATCATCATCTTCTAGAGGTTCGAGTTTCCTGCCACCTTCTTAAAAGCTCTCTTTCCAACAAATTCTCACTGATTCCGATCTCTCACTAGTTCACACTGATCTCTTTTTGCCGACCGCCGCACTTTATTTATCTCCCTCCTCCAGCCCGTATAGACTCACCCATCCAGCTGTTTCTTCCCTCGGTCTCTGCAGCGAGGCTCATCACCTGTCGCCGTCTTAGTCACCAGCTCCGTTTATTGGCTCTCGTCAGATTCGCTTGAGTTCACAACGCGGGTCGCGGTGGCGGTAACAGTAGTTGTCGCAGCGATGCGATGTCGGCGCACGTCATCGTTACGAAGGGGGCAGTGGCTTCAAAGATTGGGGTTGATGTGACCTAAGGATTTTTGATTAATACTTTTCACTTTTTAATTTCACATAGCATACGTCACTTGTTTTATTCTTCACGTGATTTTACCTCAAATTTCCACTAGTATTTTCCCTTTAAGTGGTACTTCTGCACAATAGCTTATTATGTCTTAAGGGAATATTACCTCCTAAGTTTGTTAAAACTTTTACCATTTTTACAATAAATGAGTTATTTGAGTCACAAAATAAATTATTTAAAGAATTCAAGTTACTTTAGAAGCACTAGAAAACTAATTATACATTTAACCGTTTTATTAATACACAGTAATACACACAAATATTGTCTTCTATTCAAATTGTTTTTAAATGCTAGAAAAATTAATTTTATCTTTGTCATTTCATATTTAAATCAAAAACAATGTACAAAAATGTTTTCATAAATTTGTTGCAGATTAATTAACCAAGACATCTCAATAATTATTAATACAATTAAATATAATAAGTCTTTAAGTGTTCGTGCGTTGAGAAACTACTTCCTTATTATTCGAATAAATATGATATTCTATATTAACGAAATGTATCTATTGAAAATTGGTACAATACGTCTATTGATTTTTCTCGGTTATAGTATTTTGAGGGAAACTGAATTATTTTACATCATAATTAACTAAAGACAAAATGAGACATGATAACTTAAGACTACCTAAAACATACGACCAAACGAGATATCGTTAATGTGCGTTTACCAATAAAACTTTAATATATGTTAATGTTTTCAGAATATTATTTATTTCAAGAATAGAATAAAATATTAAAAACACAAATTGTTGAGAATATTCCAATTGTTATTTTGTTCATAAAGTGTTATGCTAAAGACGAAGCTTACTATTTTCCTTATAACTTGGATAAAAATAGCAGTGAAACTTAATGCTGTATCTTAAAATTTTTGCACAATTTTGCACATTGACTGTAATTATGCAATGATATCTTTAGTTTATCTCTTGATTAGCAGAAAAAATATACTACCTTTACTCAAATCTGAAAAAGAGTTTAATTTTGAGTGTATGAATAAAAATTATATTTCAGTTGAATACGATTCAGAAGTGTATGTTTTGTGATTTAGATAGATGAAAAAGGAGAGTGATTTATCGTATATTGACTTAGATTCCAATACATAAACAAAAATTCTATTATATCGGACAGAGTTGGATGAAATTGGAAATTCTGGAAGTATAAAAAAGTGATCCGCAAATGTTCCCATCGGGTCAAAGAGTAAATGGAGTCAGCGTTTGTGATGCTCATATTGCGACAAGGGCGCGTCAATGCAGCTGAAGTCAGTTGGAGTTGCTCTGTCGATTCGTTAAAAGAGGAAACACATCCACAATTTATTTCGTTGAACGAGCAAACCACATTATACCAAAAAAAGAACAGTCCGTGTCCAAATGAAAGTTTCGCAAAGCGAGCACGGTGTAAATCGTAAAAACGTAATGCAACATTACTCTCTAAACTACTGGAATATAGGTCGACATGTACGGTTTTCGAAACGTTTTATTCTGTGGAAGAAGAAATTAAAGTCGAAACGCAGCATCGTCATGGAATGTTCGGATTCAGTTGTTATGTTCCAATGCTTTTTAAATCTAACACTCTAATGGTTTAGAGAGCATTAACGGATTTTAACATTTATTGCGCAAATTTAAAACAACGATAAAATAGATTTAATTTCCCCAAACCTAAAGCCTTTTGAACAAATGATATCGTAATGTACTGATGTTCATTCATTATCACACAGAAGTTTAATATTTTATTTTCCAATTATAATGTTCTGCGGTGGCTTGGTGCTCTCCAAGCTTCAGTGCGTAAATGGTATTTAGAGCTTTTCTCCCCCCCCCTCCCACCATCACTCTGTGAAATATACAGACGACCAGTTTTCTTAGCGGCGTTTTTGACCAATGAATGATAAATCAAATAAACAATTAGAAAAACCGTAAGCAACTTATTATTTAGAGATCCACATTTTGACGTCTTTGAAAAAAACCGGCACAAGAAAGTTAATTTTATAAATGTCTCATAACTCCCAAACGAGAAAAATGAAAAAAAAAATGAAAAAAAACCGGAAAGGATATTACACTTTGCCTTTTTCTAAAGAATTTTTGGTCGCTTAAGAATACGAAACAAAATATGTTACCTATTTAATCATATCGCTGACGTAGTGCTTACAAATCTTTTTATCAAATTCATGACGCGTATTTTAGTTCTGATACCAGAGAGTATGAAATAGAATTTTCTGATGGAAACAAAATTATTTCACACTTAAAAATCAATGCTCTCTTGGTGACCCTTCTTTATACCGATTACAAAAGTAGGACTTGAAGTGGAAAGCTCGGTTTCTATCTGAACATAGTTTCATAACAATACAATCCTTGAGAAATGTATCAGTCCTCAATGACTCCAAAAATTACACAGTTTTGGCATTGCACAATGACCCGGATGTGAGATTTCATAATTCGGTTCGGGTGGAGAGGGGAGACGAGTGTAGAGAACAATAGATTTTTCTCAATTTTGTGACATCATGAAACTTATTGATGAATTTATTAATATAAATAATTGGCGACGCCGATCACACGCTTCTGCCGACATTCTTCTAAGGCGTTCCTATCCACCTTCTTGGAAGTAAAGAGGGTACGTTTAAACAATAACACAATAATGGAGAGGCTTAGCGCGGGTCACACGTTACTTTACCTCCTTTGCGGCGTACTGCTATACTCTTCAATGGCGCTCCCACTCAATGAAAGGCGTAAAAATAGCATTTGACAAACCTATAGACTGTCTTGGTTCTTATGTTACATTTGCCCAGAACTTTAACCCTTTGAGAAATTTCCACATGTAATATACCTATTAGACGCAGAATTAGTTAACTTTAATTTATCTAATAGCAATTTGTCTGTAAAATACGTCATTTATGAGCTCATTATTTGCAAAAATACGAAAAACAAAGTCTTAAATATTCAAGTTTTTTGTGCCCACCCACCTCGAGCACAAGGACAAAATTAGTGCAAACTTCAAAGTACTCTTTTTACATTTATAAGAAGAGATTAAAACCATTTCCAACTCTCCACAAATTAATCGTAGGACCAGCCATTTTTGGCATTTGTTTCGTGGCCTATACGTCGTGGAAGCAATTATATTTAAATAAGATAATGGAGTAAAATTGCAGAAGCGGAATTTTCCATACGACAAATACATCAGCAAATGCTGACGGGCACAGGGATGACACATGCGATTCCAAAACTCTAACAAGCGCATCGTAGGGAGACGTATCCCTACATAATTATCGCTCCTACAGACATACTGCCATCATTCTTCGACTCATCTACACCTGTGCAGTCACACAATCATGATGTCATAGTTTGTTCAGTTATCGTTTCATGAGAACGTCTTGATTTACTAAAAGGATTTTAATAATTGTAATAATGTATTGAAGCAAGGTTATTGTACACCTTTTTTATATACATTAGTTTTTACTTAAGTGTGGCGGGTGTGGGAAAAAATTGTTGGAGTTGTCCTTTTGAGACATTTTAGTATATTTTCTCCGTAGTACGCAGATGTAATGGCGTTTTAGATTTTCTCACATTGTATTATTACTTCTTGAACCTTTGCATTAAAAATGTTTATTTTGAAATTTGGATTAGAAACGCGAAATGCTTCAAGATCAAATTGAAAGTATTTTGTTGTAATTTAATAAACGTTGAAGCCTAATACCACTCATGCGGAGGTGATATGTATCACGTCGACTCACTGAAGAAAATCGTGGAAGGAAATTTTAAACTTTTAGCAAAACACATTTGGGTTTTCCTATGATGCAACGATTAGGATCAAGTTATAAGAACACTGAAGCGCGAGTATCTGTAACAAACTTATTCCGCTCAAAAATAACATTGTTTAAGTTTATCCTAGTTTCTTTGACACCAGAGGTATTCCAAAATAGTAGCATTTTGGTACTGTAGAACCATTTAAGACATTAAAAAAAAAATTTCCACCAAAACCCCTCTATCGGGTCCATATTTTCAGTATTACAATAGTTTACACAACAAGGAGTGGCTTCAAATATTAATTTCAAATTTTACGATAAAATCCTAGATTTCATGTGGATATATTTGGATAAATTTTTGAACTTTGTAGATAATCACCTAACTTTTAGGAAGTTCATGAATCTGCAAATACTTTCAGTTTTGTTTCTCGCCCATTAAAGTTTGAAAAAGTTTTTGAATAAGTTAAATCACATACAAGAGGTGTGTGTTTTCCCATACGGCATTATACCCCAATTTGAGATTATATTGAGACGCTGAATTAGTATGAAAAAAAATCAGGTAGTGGAACATATTCTAGATGTTTATCACAGTTCACCATCCTAACAAATATCTCTCCGAGTTCTTTTTCCCATCCGGCGGGGTGTTTACATGGACATTGCCCACGGACACGGTGCACAGGGCGATGGGGGTGGTTTGATGGCGGCAACGCCTGTGTTCAAGTGAGCGCGGGCGGCGATTGAAGTAATGAGCCGTTAACGAGAGCCGTGGTGCGAGGGACGAGTCGCTTAGGGTGGGGTGTTTTGAGGGGAGGAGGGAGGGGGAGGAAGAGGCTATTGGGGGTGGACGGTCGACGCCATCGCCGACTGTCGGCCTCCAGTGTCCCCATAGCGATCGCCTCTGCTGTTGCTGTGGCTGCTGTTGCTGGTGCACCTCGTCGGTGACGTTGACGAAGCGATCGACTCTCGCGTGACATGGCTCTGACGTGCTTCACTTACTCTCCGGTAAGTATACCGATAATGGGGTTTTACAAAAAAATAAATAAATCCACCTCCTTTAAACTCGTTTTTGTATTGTGCTTTGGGATCCTAAAAGGAGTTATTGTAAAGCATTCTAACAGTCATTTTCAACGTTTGAAACGATTAAATCCTAATATTTTATTTTACTCATTTTTATAAAATGAAATATTTTGTGATATTTTTGTTGAGTCTTGGCATATATATTTCATATGTAATTACAGTGACATAGTATCTCGTACTATGTTATTTTATAGAATGGTTTCCAGATTCTCGTGTCATTGGTTCTTGTCCTCTTTAAGAGAGCTTCCATGCACAAATACTGTTTTAAGAGTATGTATCTTTCTCCCATTCCCATTGATGATGGTTTTTATTAATAAAGTTGCCTTCACGTCAGGTATCTTTGTCTGAAAACTCAGTTACGAATATAATTAGAAGTTGTTTTTTTTCATTTCAATTCATTTACGATATTGTTTAAGTCACGTTTACAGAGTTTTCCTAACAATAAAAAATCCTCAATGTTCGTTTTGTTATTTCTTTCCTTATTGTTGTGAATTTGTGTCTTCAGCTAAATATTTTTTCTCTTAAACGTCCTATAAAGTTTTACTACTATGTCTATTATACTTTTTGCGTTGTTACAGGTCAGTATACAATATTTTTGTATTTTCAATGTTTGGAATAACATTTCTCGCTTTTTTTTAAAGAAATACTTACATAAATTATATTACATCGCACCCGACTGATCAAGTCAGAAATTTTGTGAATTAGCCATGTTTCAGAAAATAATATCATATTTCTTGCTGCAGAGAATATGTACCATTTCTATCTACTTATTCAATTGTAAATGGGAAAATAATACAAAAACTGAATTATGTTGAATATTATTAAGAAGTTTTTTTCTAACTGAATCCAGATTTCTGTATTTTATCTTCTCTTCGTGGCCCCATCTGCACACGCTCTGGCTAAATTTGAAGCTAAATTGTGCAAAGTAAAAACTTGCAGTAACAATATAAATTTCACACGAGTCGGAGTAAAACGTCCCAACTTGTATGACTGTGCTAAATTTCTAATGAGCGGTCTCGTCCGACTAGTTTTTGTCTCGCTATCTCAGCGGAGGAGTTGCTGACGCTTTGGTTGTTGGGTTGTGGGTGACTGTAAATCCAAGCAACGACGACAGGTGGGTGGGTGGGTGGGTGCACAGAGGCTGATAGACGAACAATCTGAATCAGGTTAAGGGCGCCATAAGCACGAGATACAACTAGGAGCATAATGACGATTCTAAGATTTTCTTCATCCCACAATTCTTTCTTTGAGATACTATTAATATAGGAATATATATGAAAAATTTATACAGTTGAAAATGGTGAAGAGCCGAGAATTTAAACCAAGTCACAATTGGTTGACGAAAATGCTGTAACCACACATTAGGATCCCTCTCATTGATTCGCCGTTTGTACGTTGTAAAGGTTTCACTATCCCATTTCATTATGTTCAATTTCAGGTTTTTATAAAAGGATAATATTAGATTACGGAGCTTACACAAGGAGCCTCACCTCTAATGAATGCAAAATATTTGCTAAGATATTCCAATCAATATTAAAAAGTGCCGAGAAAAATGCTATGTGACACAAAAATGGCACAAACACCGCCGCGAGGATTACTGCTCAACATTCCTTCCATGTAACATTTCTTTAACCGAAATGAATATACTATTCCTAGTCATATATTTTTTCAGGAATGTTTACATATCAACCCTTTTAAATTCTCCTTAAATCTCTTTTACCACCTTTTAAGACACAGCCTTTCGGGCCCTTTATGTATCCTGAAAATTCATCACCCAAACCTAACAATGAAAGCAGATGTTTGTATAGATCTTAATAATTAAATGACAAACTCTACGCAGATGCTTAGTACTGACGAAGAATCACTAGGGGTAAGTCGTACAGAACTATTCGAATAAATCTCTCTAAATGAAGAGAGATCAAACTTCATACATGATGACTGGTAATTTCCAATTCATACGCACAAGTTAAGATTTTCCAAATCCATTTAATATGTCGGTCATCGTCAAAAGATCCACAAAAGTATATGTCATTTCAAGGTAAATTTGCAAGTACGCAAATTGATTGCGACGCTCGTTTGTCATGCAATGGCGAGTCGGTCAGTAGTACTAGGTTGCGCACAAGTCGAGCGTAACCTGCCCTAGAGAGGAGTTTGGGGTTTCAGTTGTATGAGAAGGTCCTATTTTTTATAAATATCAACAAACCTTGAACGAAATCCCTTATTTTGACCTTTTTTATGAAATAATCTGGAAAAGTAATCGTATAAAAAATATCAAAGTTGTTATAAAATATAGTCACTAACATACATGACTAACGAATGTCATAGCAGAAGTGCTTTAGTACCTCGTACCAAGGCTATGATTCGAATTGCGACATTCTCTTTTTTCAGTTAGTTAAAATTTATGGGTAGGTTTTATATTTGGAAAAATGAAATTTTTATATTTGCTTTTTAATGCCAGAGGAAACGTAGCTAAATGAATTTTTGGAACTAATTTAATAATGATTTAAGTACTCGTTAAAGACATACAATAAAATTGAACATTACTTACTCGTATAATTGTTTTTAGGTATGTACAGAAAAATGGGAACATATTTCCCATTTTTTCTGTATTTTTATAGAAGAATTCGAGCATGAATGAGACATCGAGAATTTGTAATAATATTCTCGAAGATTTGTAGAATAGAAAATTATCATGTGTATTCCCATCGAATTCATTTTCTTCTTTCTATTTCATAAGTTGTAAGAAATTTATTTATTGCAATTATTCATTAAACCATTTTATTTTGTTAAGTTAACTGGTAAACCAAAAGTAATACGTGGAAATGTTTTATGTTCCTCTTGGTAAAATATAATTAAATATGTACAAATTATATTTCCAAGTACCTAAAATTACCAATAGAAATATCTTTTTCGGGATTTCGTTTTGCCAAAAACAATTTATGTTGACAATTTGTAAATCCTATATTTACCAAATAATTGGTGAAAAACATATTATTTCGTTCAATAATACATGGAATATTACAGTGCTGATATTTATTTGAAGATATTATAAGAAGTATGGTTGACTAATGAATAATTTGGGTGTAGATCATTTCATTGGCAAGGAAGTTAGGAACATTGATAGTGAGGAGAACTGACTTACTATATCGGATATTTGTGCTATGGCATGCCAAAATTCATGACGGGATTCCAGAAAGAATCATAGAAAGATGTAAAACTTAATCATAAATTGATTGTGCGATATAATCTCTAACCAGATGTTGGAATATAGCGTCCAAAAACTATGCCCTCCGTAATAATAATAATAATAATAATAAATTTATTGTCAAAAAACAGTACAAACTGCGTATGACCACGTGGAGGGAAAAAAAACTAATTTACTCTCCGGAAGCAAGCAAGGGACCATCCCATCAATTCCGATCAAGGGCCCTAAGGC
>NNCF01128512.1:357964-373080 GCA_002313205.1 Laupala kohalensis | reverse complement strand
GAGACTGAGAACTGGCTAGGAAGAAATCCACGCAATACGGAGGACATCTGACGACCGTGCGAATCAGCTAGTATGAGCACGTTTGATTTCTGCGTGGAAGTGTTGGTATCATCTCTGGATAGCACTACTTTACGTGGTTTTGGGCGGCTGTGCTTACCAGTGCGTGGTGTGCGAACAGGTCTGGGTACTGGACGGGAGGGGATGAAACGAGTAGGTAAGGGAGGAAACAGGGACATGTCATCTAACACACTAAACGAGTAGGTAAGGGAGGAAACAGGGACATGTCATCTAACACACCGTATGTAATGCTGATTGATCATTCTGATAATTCTTTGACTGAGGCAAAAATGTAACCAAGTCTGATCTCATGATGCACAGTGCAGAGGAAAAAGAGTTGTTTCAAGAAATTTGGAAGCAATTCGGTTAATTATACGCATTTAATAGATAACCGTTTTAAGAGATCCAGAAACAAAGATAATTATTGACTGGACGCAATTAATACAAGGCGCAACATTATTTAACTCGTTGATAATCAAATATATATCAATACAGAAACAAACAAATATTAGAAGTCGCCGAAGTTTAACCTCTTAACCTCTATATTATTAACCGTGTTCACAAAAAAACTACAGACTATCTTCCTTCTCAAAGGGGCCTCTTCGGGGTATTATCAATTACGTTACCAAGTTTCCGCTCATGTTCCCACTCAATGTTGATATGTATTTAAAAATTAAGCTTTGAATTTCTCAAGTTACTTTCTGGTACATGAAACTGGTACATCTGTGTATGAAACAAATTTCTAGCTCTTGGAACTAATTTTTGGAATGACTGGAGTCACCCTAAATTACCGAAAAAATCAGCGCGTCAGTCGTGGGATATAAATGTGAACTGCACATTTAAACGAAATTAAACCCTCGAAGTATATATGGATATCGAAAACTAATGCAAAATAATCTAGAATATTATTACAAAACACAATGAAAATACCAAATCACATACTTACGGAATCGTCCTATGCAGAAAAGAAAGAAGCCGCATCTGTCACGATGAAAGAAGAGAATGATGGCTGCAATTTGGTGTCATTCTTTCAGCGAATGTGGTTGAATGTACATGGCAAATAGCGTGGTTGTAGGACAGTGAACATTTTCCAGTGCTTATGTTGTCTAAACTGTGTATTACGAAAAGTATCCCCATCACCATCATTCCTCCGCACTATCGAGATGAGCATCAATTTCGAAGAAATAAGAGAACCGTGATAACATTATGATATAAACACGGCTATTAGAACTGCTAGTGATCATAGTTATAAAATAAAATAAATCCAATATCCATAAATTGTGACTAAAGATTCTATAATTTTCTTCATGAAATTGTGTTTTTGTTACGTTACATTTGTTACGATTGTAAAATAGTTAGCTCAGGTAGCTTGATTCAGCACAGAGAAACTTCTGATGATCTGAAAAAAAGTTGCATATTTAGAGAGAGGCTAACAGAAAGATTGAAGATATAAATAAAGACTAACAGGTTGAAGGTATTTAATGTGGAATAATATATTTTAATGCTTCAAACATTTTATTTTACATTAGAATTTTTTGCAGATATCCACGTGACTGAATTATGAAGTGAACATCTTATTTAGTATCTAATAGACTCTTCTGTGAAAATAGAACACCAAGTTAAACGTAATAAACAATCATGAGTTTGAAAACATCTTAAAATCTTTTACGGTTTTTGCCATGCGCATTAAAAAACAGATTTTTTTCAAAATATTAGGAATAAAGGAAGAGACATGTAAACCGTAACTTAAATAACTAATTTCACAATTTTATGTGATTGTTGTCATTTGACATGACATTGAATGGTTGTAACAAAATATAGTAATAGTCGCGTGTAAAACTTGGGAGTTGTTTTTCTTTGATCATCAATAGTGAATATTTCACAAACTTGTCGTTTTAGTATTTCATAGAACAATGTGATTTATGTACCAGTATTTTAAGTGCAAGAAGATAAATTTCTTTTACTACTGCTTCCAACGACAGAAGCGTGATAGAACATGCCAATTTCAGTTAACCACATGCGAGATCGTAGGAAGTCTGACGCGAATGAGCAATTCTCGTCCTCCAGCTTCCTTGATCAACAGGATAAGAGTTACTTTAACGATTATTCTGTCGATCTTTACGTCCTTTTACATTTTTTTCACATCTTCTGTTCCTGTCTCCCTTGAGGGTCACACGTTTTACATGAATGCATGAAGAAATGGGAAACGTCAAAGGTGGTTTTACAGTTTTATTACTACTATAAGATTCACATGATTCTGATGCAAAAATAATTAAAATAGCTCTGACATCAATGCGATGAAGTGAGAACTAGAGACTTTTGTAATTATTCCTCCACGTATCTTAATAATTGTTCAAAGCAATTCACTAAAAGACTGTAGTAAACCAATTTCTATCAAAACATTATTTTGTATCAAATATTACATTGTAATATGTTAAATAAGAAACGACATTTCATTGTTCTTTGTTCGTTGTTTCCGTGATGTTTTCATAAATACAAAATTTCCTGTGTAGTGAGTAACGCTTCTCTTAGAAGGAGCGAATACAGTAATCCTCAGGTTATGGACGCAAAATGTTCCTTCATTTTCGTCATTCAAACATTAAACAGAATATCTTATGACAACATATGTGCCTTCTGACTACATTATTCCATTGCTCGTTTGAAACCGCATGACGCTGGTGATATTAGATAAATTGACCAGATAATAGATGGAATGATAGCTATCCTTAGTTTATTCTATGATTAAATTATTATTATTTAATTAAAAAAAATTAATAGCAATGAAAGGTTATGTAAACAACGACGGTGAAATCTAAATGTTCATGCTTTATGAAATGCAGAGTCTTATGAAGATTAATTTAAATTACGAGAAGCTCGAAAAAAAATTAATCCCAAGGTATCCTGTCTTCTAAGTTAACGTAAAATATGATTTTGGAAAACTTCTCTTCGGTTATAAAATTGTTGGGATATGATATATCGTATTTTCTGTGCGCCAAAGCTGAAAAAGTGTCAGCCAAACCAAGTATACTCACGACCACCAATTTAAAGGTTACACGACTACATTTTACCCTTATGATCTGGTCAGCAAATACCAGATATGTGCCATTCTTATTTTGTAATCAAATAAAGAATAGTATCCAGAAAAACTGAATCATAAATGAATAAGATTTAAAAAATGAGCGAAGGAAATAAAAATTGTTCTATTGTTCCGAGAGAATATTATCATCAAGCCATCAGCAGACACGTGAGGTGATCATCGAGTGATTTTTTCACTTCCTACTCACATGACAACACTGATCTAGAAGGTTCGTACGACCTCCAAATTGCATGATAATCGTCGGACGCAACCCAGACGCGTTCAATGATGAGAATTGGAAAATTTCATTGAGAGCTTCAAGCCGTGTCAATCAAAGCAGACAGCAACTCTCGGATGTTCTTGTCGTCTTTGTCTATTGTCGAGAGGGTCGTTCCAGTGAAATTGTCTTCCGGCGAACCTCGTTCTCAAGTGCACGTGGCCATCACTCTTGTGTGATGAGGTCTTGAGCAACCAAGAGATCAAATTCCCTTTCATTGTGGAGATTCCCATTGACGAAAGGAATACATTTAATTAAGTCACAAACTATAATAATAATCAATGGGAGTCTAATTTTAATAATAAATAGATGCAATATTTATGGTGAGTCTCGCATAATACAGTCTGCTCTTCTGCCTGATTTCTTGATAAAATCATCCACATTAATTGAAATATTATTATTACAGGTTCGATGTCACTAATTTGAAAGTTTCATCTAGTTACCATCCCGGTCTTTTACCGTAATTGACTGATGGAAACTACATCAAAATGATAGAAAAAAATCTTAAACCGTATGGCAACTTAAGGTCGCAAAGGGTTACTTTCATATTGAAAAGAAGAAAAAATAAAATGATAGGAAAATTGTACAATTTGTTAATTTGATATGTAGGAATTGAAAATACGCGTAAAGTGGACACCCAAAATGACATCCTACATTCTGAGACATCGAATTAAATTACTTAAACATAAACAAAGGAAAAATTTAATGGAATTGTTGAAGTTTACGATATGATTAACCTCGTATTTTCTAAAACATTTGTTTTTATTTGTAAATCTATTCCACCACAATAAAGATGTGGTTCAATATTTACAATAGATTTAGAACTTGCGTTATGGGTTCATAAATTAATTATACAGAACGAGGCAATTATAATTAGAGGTATGCACTTTCATAATTTATTGAATATATTTTGTCAGAACCAACAATCGATGGCAAAGATATTCACATTCATTACCCTTCAAAATTATACGAATGGATTGAAAATGTTTGGTTGACAATTGTAGATAAAATATTTACGCAGATTTTATATTGAAACATTAATAAACCGAATGTGTTAAAAACGAGATTTTGCCTCTTTTTAATAGTATATTTTCGAAGTTCATCATCCAAACACTACATTGTATTTGTCTTCCGTCAAATTCATAATTGAGCAACATCATACAACATTAAAATGATTTATTTTATAATTGTTTTCTCTAATTGTTCAGTTCGTTCCCGAAGCAGTGATAATAATAAATAAAATTAAAATAAGGGTACTATATTTTGAAGTAATTGCATATTTTTTCTATAACTTAAGTGCGTGGAGTGTTGTGCGTGTTGTCTTCATGTTTTTAGTGAGAAGATGATCTTGAAATTGGTATACTTCGGGCAGAAACCCAACAAAGAGGAACATCTTGAAAATTCGACACACGTGTTTTCAAGAGTGAGTCCGAATGAAACACAAAATTATTTTTTTTGAAATTTTGATATTATTTATTGATCACGGGCATATGGGTCAATTCTGGAGAACGCGCATGCAAAATCGTTAAGCAGTGGGTCTGAAAGTCTCTGTTCTAGACGACAGAATCAATATTGACCCGTGTAAAGCTCCAAACGATCTTTAAAATTCAAATTCGATTTTTCTTTAATTAATTTTTTAATGTTTTTTGTCGTCAGTCTCCCAACGACAATACGGAAAGACTTGAAGATTTGAAATTTGTAACATGCCTTCCTGAAGATGAGTCACAGTGTACTATGGAGCTATTATCATCGAAATTTGAATTATATTTTCCTTGCTTTAATTTTAAGCAGTTTTTGGTACCAATCGTGAAGTGATCTCTTCAAAATTCATTTTAGATTCTCTTTTGCATCATGGTACATTAGAAATGTGATATAGAAAATTTCTTCTCAAACCCTTACTCTCACGTTAACAAAACTGGGTTCTTAGCTAGTATAGCAATAACATAGGTAAATACTTCAAAACAATATAACATATTCTCAGTAGTTGTTGACATTGACCATGAAACATGTCAACAACGGGCAACAACTCACCGTCAAAATTATATAGTACCTCCGTCGGATGTTTTTGTGATTTCTTGGGATCACGATCAATCATTAATTTCTTAATCTGTCACAGTGGCAATGATTTATATCTATTATAGCATGAAATGTACTTGTGGTGATATAGTCACTATTACAAATGGAAAATCATGTAAGAAAACAACTCCCAAGAGTGTAAACAACTCATCGAGTTCACTAACCATCATAATGCATATTTAATATTGCTTATTAAATGTACTTATCAATTCTTGTTATAATTTAAGGAACTCCATCAGTTTCATTACAAGAAGATTCAATTCAAGATGTGCTCTGATTTTATATTTCTTCTCAATACAATTTTTCTTCGACGCATCCATGTTCGTTAGCTTTTATTGTGTTGGTTGTTCCATCTTGTGTATATAAACGAAATTGGTCTTGCTTCGTGGGCTTACAAAAACAATTCCCAGTGCGGAAACTTCTCCCAACCGTGTATGCTGCTTCAACCCCAACTCGTTGAAGCTCTCCTTTCAAAGAGGGCTTCCAAATTGGCTCTCGGTGTGGCTGCTTAATTCCGGTGCATTTCCAATGAAATCTACTTCGTTAAACCCAAAGTCGCACGGTATCCTAGGTGAGCTTGTTTCCCCACGTTACCGACTCTGGGATGTTGGAGGCGAGACGAAGAAGACGACGCTAGTCGGCTGCCTCCATGGCGCACGACCCACCGAATTAAATAAATGCGTAAACTAATCCCGCAGAGCGTGCAGATTATCTCGGAGTGGCACTGCTCATGGGGGAGGAGAAGGATCGGATGAAACTCCCACTGTGTGTATAGTTTCGTTGCCTAGCGTATCCTCCGGGCAGAGACGCTGGACTACTGGAGAAGAAAAGGAAGCGGAGTCTGTCCAAACAAGAGGGAAAAGCGAAAAAAATCTGATAATGGGTAGCGCAAATATAACGATGTTAAGAAGATCATAATGGGTGTGATGAAGAAACAGTAAGTTTCGTTCGTGGGCTTTGAGTGGCGAGAACTTCTATGACTTGTCTTCAAAAACGATCTTAAATTTGGTAAGCGTGCTCATTATATCAACTAAAGTGAATTACAATATTCCACTTTAGGAGGTAACGGATATTTAGGATAAACCACTAACTGATGGACATTTCTCATGTATTATGGTCATACGCAGTTTGTACTGTTTTTTGACAATAAATTTATTATTATTATTATTATTATTTTTAGAGATTTATTAAAATTTTTAAGTTTTGATAGGGAGATTTATAAAGTTTGTATTCCCTAAAAACCACAAAAGTGATCATCATATTACAGTTTATCAAAACTATTTGTTTTCTTTTGAGTCTGCACCCATAAAATCTGACGAAAAGTCCACAGTGTTTGTTCGTCGCGTTTTAAGAAGTTCTTAGGATATGCTTGAAATAGTAATATTGAAAATTGATATCCGGAATTCTGTTTTAATAAATTGGTAACTCATGTGAAAGCAATTTTTAAAATGAGTTACATTCTATTAAATGTTATAACTAATAATGTGTGCATTATGACTCTTAACAAAAACTGATTTCTAATATTAAACACAAGTTAAAAATTTAATTTCACTGTTTCCTCCCCAATCAGCACATCGAAATTTTTCAATTTGTGAAGTTTTAAAATTACGGGTGTATAGTGGTTTTTCATTGCGTCAGTATCAATATATCTCTAAAAATTACATAAATGAATCCAAAGAAAAATACACATTTGTACCCTAGCTCTTCGAATATGTGACCAAACCCCAGCACTCGAGATTTTTATGACATTTTATGACATTTTATGACCGTTTTTCTTGGTATTAAATACTAGAAATATTCAATTGATATTTTTGTACTTTTTTATTGATTAAAAACTTATTACAACAAAACAGATTATTTATTTATTATTATGACATTTATTATTGCAAAACAGTTTGCCATAAGAACAACTTTTATGAGATATTGATGATATTTAAACCTATGGTTTATTGTTGATTTGTGTTTCATTTTATTAAATTACAAAACTGAAACCAAGAAAATCTTCTCCCATAATAGTTCGATGAATATTATATGAGATATTTTTTTACTGTCATCATTCATTTATGTTAGAGGTTTTGCGACACCCCTTTTAAGATTTACTTTGATAGCATCCTCATTTCTTCGTAAATGATACTTCCTAGATGTCATTTCGTTCCATCCATATATTTCATCCTTGGAAGCTGTCTAATGCTTTCGCTTTCCATTTTGCATTTCATTACTTTCAACGAAGACTACAATGCTCTCTTCTACGGCGAACATGATTTCCTTCCTGCTGAGCAAATAGAAATCGAGCAGCAAGTACAGCACGATACTTACAGAGAATATAGATGCCTGAAGAAGGGAAATAGTGCAGAAATATCTGAAACATGAACCTCGTAAAATGTAATTCTAGTTGGATGGGATGACAATCCATTCTTTAAAATAATTATCCACTTAAAATGTCACATGAAGGATGTAGTTTTTAGCCCAAAGACAATTCTGTTATTTGATGATATTGTCTTTGGGATTGTCACACTTTTATTAAATTTTCTACCATTAGTCAAGCTACTTTCAAACATACAAACATGTTTAAATATTTTGGTATGCTATTTTAATTTTACTGTTGATATTTACTTCGTGGGTTGTTCGTAGGAAAGTAATTTTTGACATGTTCCTCAATTAAAATAAGATTTGGTATAATAAAGTATTTATTCAGAAATACAACTTTTAAGCACTCGATACTAAAGTATGTTTGATCAATCCATATGATTTTCGTCAGGTTAACTAGGACATGATTTTAATTAATTAAATAAGTCAGCAATATATAAGTTTTAAAATGTAATTACAAGCTTAAATAATGTAACTAAAAATTCATCGTCTAGGGAAGCTGGATTTACGTCTTTCATGGAAGTTTGACGAGGCTTTATTCTTCATGACAACAGTTATAACTTCCATCTCTATATTTAAAATTCGCTCAAGACTGAAAGACAGGTAGCTTCTTTCCTTTTTGTGCTTTCAAATGAAAAAATGAAAGAAATATTTTAAAACGATTCTATGTTATTATAAAAACCCATTTAACTTCTTTGTTAATAAAAATATAAAATATACTGTAAAAAGAGCGGCTCTGTTAAGGAAATGAAATATTTTTGACGATTCAGAATATGTTTCGGGAGTTTGTTTTGTTTTATTTTGTGTCATTTCACTCAAAACACTTCAAATTGCATCTTTAATAGAACTAATCATATATATCAAATTTATTTCGACGTATTAAGGTGATTTTCTTCTCATTTAAAATGTGTAAAAGGCGCGAAATATGTAATGTACCTGACTTGAAAGCGAGTAATTCACAGTTACCTTCAAAATATTTTATCTCAAAATAGATTTGACCTATCACACCACAACCAGTGAAGTGATTAAAATTTCTCTCAAAATTGATAGTAATATTTACGTTATTTCAGATAATTTATAATATCTCATGAAAATATTTTTAGATTTAATACTAATATTTTTGTTCAGTTGATTCCTTTGATGGAAGATATTAATTTTAAATAACGAAAACTTTGCATCCAAACATTTTATGCCACAGTTGTCCATCAAAGTTTCCCCCGATGTTTGGTTCCGATCTTGGCCGCCACGCCGGCACCAGCACCACCATCGTGTTTTCACAGGGCGCATTCCACGCCGGCGTTGTCCACTTATCCCGCACCACCGCCGCCGGTTCCAGACACGGTGGCACGTCTGGCCCTCTACCAGACACGGATCCACGAAAGAAGTAAAAGCTTTCAGTAAAAAAGTGCTGGGATGCGGCTGCGTCGGAGAGCTGGTAATTGCCTAGATCCACCATGCCACCGACCGGCTGCAGTGGCGTGACACGTGGGATGGGAGGCAGCCAGCCGCGCACGAGACGATGGTCCTTTCAGGGTCACCCGACCCTTCTTGGCGGTGAGGCGAGCGTGGAATTCCCTCTTCGACAAACAGACTATCGTTCAGTCGAGACGAAAGCACTTCCGCAGTGACAAACGGATGGACGTGACTTGCACTTCTACCCATCTATGCTTCCAAAGTTCGTATTTAAGACTTGGACGTAATAGTTTTTCAAACAACCCCAACGTTCCAGTTTCTGAATAATATAATTGTGAATATTCTCCACAAACTGATTGCAATAAAAAAGGACAAAATAAAGGATATAAAATAAAACATATTAATTCTATTATTGAAACGATAAAAATATTTCCGTATTCTTTTTTGAATTGATTTATGATACCACAGAAATTATGACAAATAATGATACCCTAATTTTTCAATTTATTTTTCCTTTATGAAGCAATCCTTTTGTGTTTTTCTACAATGACTGCTCTGTCACATTATTTTGAAATATACGTCCATGTTTTACAACTCCCACGTTCCCATATCAAGAACACATTTCGCAAACGTAGAAAGAAGAGCTTTGCATGAGTTCTGAGGAGCGGTGAGCCATTAAAGAAGATAAAAAGACGGCCATAACCATTTGAATTAAATGAGACAGGAAATATGACTTGAAGAATATAATGCCTTGTTACAATACCGCATTCAAGGGAGATGAAAAACAAACAAATGAAGGAAAACAAATGAATCATTAAAATATGTGAAACCCGAATAAATTTTTTATTGATATTGTAACACACTGGCATGGCGGAAAATATTCAATGTTGTTCGTTTTTTTGTGGGGATTTACGGCACGTTGACATCGAGGTCATTAGAGTCCTAAAATGTTGTACAGGTAGGGAAAATGCAGTTACGCACTAAGGAGAGCCAACAAGACCCAAACATACCCACTAAAACCTTCCTGAATTACTATATATCAAGAGGAAAATGAAAGATACCCTAGCCCTAATAGCGTCGAGATCGAAAAGAACAAGAGGTAACCAAGGGAGGTCACGAAAGAGAAAGGAAGGAGCCTTGTAAAAGTGGAAGTGATGCAAGACACAGCTCGGGGCCCCGTGTTTGCCAAACAAGTAGTTACTAGATGTAAGTCCCCTGGGGGAATGTTGTTCGTGATGACACCGATTTTATTTTGTATGTAATATAAATCACTAAGTGTTAAAGAACTAATTAGCGGCACAAGTGTTAACGATACTAAAAACTATTTTTAAATTAAGATTCAGGTTCAATGAAACAAGAATATGATTTTTATTTTTTTAACATGAGTGTTAATTCACCACTGATATCATTTATCTAGGTTATTATAACAGAATATGAAGCATTAGAGAAATTGTGATTCCAAAGTATTCGTTCTATGAGAAGTGTTTCTCAATAACCCGTGGAGTGATGAATACTCGCATAAACGGTGAAGACTCACGGTGAACGAGAGGAACAAAAAGGCGAGGGGAATGGCCGCCGAACGGCGACTCACGTGAGAAAGTAAAACGAAGCGCTACGCCTATGTGAAAGGAGCAACAAAGGAGGGCTTTCGAAGTTCAACTCCGGGCGACATGACTATTGAAGCAAGAACAGAAGCAGCGTTGCCCATAGCAACTTCACATTGGCAAAGCGTCTATTGTAGAGGTGAGATTAGGAACTATGTCTAAAGAGGGCAGTGCATTGGACGGCACCTAAGCAAAATCAATTGACGGGTCAAATGTAAGGGCGATGGTCGTGGTATCACAAGTTACCACAGTGTGGAACCTTAAAAAATATGAATTAATTAAAGTTTGGGAGAGAAAATGTTGTAAGTTTTACCAATGATAAGTGTTTTGTTGATAGTTGTCATGAAATCGTCATTTTATAAAGACGATGGTATGCTATTTCTACCAGAGAGAGAATGAAAGTGAACGTTGAATGGAGTGGAGATAAAAAGGATTGAGATGGCTAATGACGGAGTCAAAAGGCATTGACGATGGATGGAGAGTAGAACAAAGAAAAAATAACCTTGAAAAAAAGCAACTATTGAAACAAAGACAATAACATTGAGAAGGGTTAATTGGTTAAATGATGAATGCAAAGCTCCATAGATAGCAGACAATGGCTTTGGCAATGATAATAACGACCTTGGAGGACACAATTACTATTTCTCACAAATATGGTCGTTGTGTCACATAGAGGAATAATATTCGCATTGTCATTTGATTTTGCCTTACGGAATTCTTGAGTATCTCACGGAGTGAGAGTGAAAAAAATGGGACATAGCAAGAAAAATCCACACCAGCCGGATTATGAATTTCCTCAGATTGTTTTCGAGGACTTCCAATTGGTCCACTGGTTTCATTTCCCGTTGAAATGTAGTCACTAACTTATATTTTTCCGTCACTTTTTATTTACTTTTTTTCTGGGCTGAACTACTCCACAATTAGGGTGCATTTGAAGGAATGTTCGGATATTCTCATCATTAACTCAAATCTGTTTCTTTCTTATGTTCTCTGTTTCGAAACTGGAAGTAAGGGTGTTCCCTTACGCTGCCCTATCCTATTAGCTGGTTGTACCTCGTTTGCGTACAGTCTCCAAAGCGGAAAAGTCATTCAGTCTTGTTGATATAACTCTAAAAAATTATTAAACTCTTTTCAAATTTTAAGTGTTCGCAAACGAGACTTTTAATGTAATTAAAATCTGTTTATAGAAAATCTTACTAATTTCTGCTAGAGAAGATTGCGTTAGAACAAATGTTACAAGTCATTATAGAGGTACTTTATTTCCATTTAAATCACAGTGTCTGTATGATCGAGCTTTTCTCGTATGACAGTGATCTATAGGTAAAACAAAATGAACTTATAACTTTTAATGAATCGCAAAACATGTTAAAAACAGTACCAAAATGTAACGAGATACAACATCATGTTGATAAAATGAATGTAAAAAAATATTTCCTCATTTAAATTTAAACTAAGATTTTGTGAGTGCTGGATCAGTGCAATTTCCAATGCACAACTGCGCCTTTTTATTTGTGGTTTAAGTCTTAAGATCATACAAGTATTTTTTGATAGTAAACAATGTTCAAAAACAGATAGTAATTAGAAATGATAAATGGCTTCTCATCACAGAACCCAATTCTAATCCGTAAATTTCCTTGTGAGAGCTGTTTCCGAGAAAAATGTCTAAAAAACATGAACATACGCTCGATTAGATAAAAAAAGAGCAAAAATCAAAATAATTTCATGTGATTAATGGTCGGAATGTCAAAATATTAGAGTAGAAAAACCGTGTTTGCCCTAATTTCACCCGCTGATCGTGTGAGTGCAGTGTGTTGCCTATCCAGTCAGGGCAGTGTAGACAGTGCGTTCAAAGCGTCGGTCGTACAAGTTCCAACGTACAGGAGCATGACTCGTTCTGTCAGTAAACTGGTCATCGTCAGTCACATGGAATCTTGAACGTGCATATTTTTTACCTCCACATTACAAGTATAGGAGAGAGTTTATGGGAAAAATTCCCTAATTACATTTTACATAGAGGGATCTTTTAATATTCGTCGGTATTTTATTTCATTAATTTAGTAAATTTTATCCAAATACTTATAATAATAACAATAATAATGTTATTTTTCCTTTGTGTCAGAAATTATAAAGGTAACTATGAGTACAGAAACGTTACTTTATTTATTGCACTTGCACGACTACATCTTGCGATCACAAATTATTACTTCTACCAGAGTAATCTACCAATCCCGTCGCTCCATATTCTTTTCAAGTAATTATTATGCATTAACTCACGTAATTTACGCACGTATTTTGACGAAAAGTTTTGGTCTTAAACTAGGGGGTCATTTCGAATAAAATCTGAGAATTCGTGCCGCTAGAAAAAATGTCCGGTCTCCACTCCGAGTTGCCGTCCTTCACCGTGAATTGTTAGTTAATCGGAATGGAAGATTCATGGATTTTCTGCATGTGTTATTTTTGAACCCGTCGACAGGTTACGCGACATCGAAACGGTCACCACGCCGCAGGCCTCGCCACTTGGCCTGGCCAAATGCCGTAGGAACAAGGCGAATAAGCAGTCTTCCCGGCAAACTTAAATAGTCGCGATAAGCTTACGAAAAATGTGCGAAATTTAAAAATTACCAGAAAATTGTCTTAAAATTTAGAGCGTGAAACATTTCGTGAGTTAGTATGGTATTTTCTTTCTTTAAGGGTATCATTTTTCGAAACCCATTCAAAAAATGCATATTATATTAAATCTTTTATTATTCAAACACAGCTATCATATCCAGGGGGTATGATGCAGAATGAAGGGCAACCCAGTAGGAGAAGCACTCTATTTATATTTTCATACATTGCATGATTACATTAAAAATAACTGTCTAAAATATAGGAAGCAGTAACATCAGTACCATTTAAAAACAATGAATCTTTTGCTCTCTGTCCTGAGTTAACTATCCAATATCATTGTTTCTCAGTCTGAAAAGGTATGGATTTATTGTTCCGATCCCTATCATATTTCCAGAGAAAGTCGTTGAAATCATGGTACACAATATTCCTGGTAGTGTCGTAGATTTACAAGTGTGTTGAAACCTATACTCGAATGTGAAATAACAGACATATACATCCCCATGCACTTGTAGTTCCTCTATTATGGAAATGTGACGTCGAAACTTCCGAACTATGAAGATGAGATGCACTTGTGGAAAATTTCCCTCGACGGAATGTTAGGGATGAAGGTAAGCGAACGAAATGAGTGTCTTCATTTGAATTGACAAACTCCTAGTATCGTTCCATACTACAATAATTTAAACATCTCGTTATATAAAAAGTTTGTTAATGTAAAAGTATTTTCATTACTTGTTTGTTGAATTTATAAGAGTGATTCCATTGAAAATTTAGGTTTTATTATAATTTTAAGATATAATAACTATTAATTATATAAAACTAAAGGTCTGAGATTTCAGAGACAATTTCATTTCAAAAAAGAAGTCAAAAGATCAATTCATTGCATATTGTTGTAATTACATTTTATTTTTTTCTTATATTAATTGTTTCCATAAATTGTGATATGCAGTGAATATATCTTAATTTATATTTGAAATTAAATTGTCTGCTGAAAACTTAGGTCGTCTGTTTTATATTATTATTATTCTTAATATTTTATATGCCAAACAATATAATTAATAAAATAAATATTATTACGAGGAAATTCCAAATTTTTTTTTTTTCTAAGAGGACATATTTGAATGAATTTTTGAAACTGCATTTCAGTGTTCGACTAATTTTTATTGTTGGATGATGTATATATTATTTTAGAGAGAGATTTCGGGACGATGTTACATAAGTAATTGCATTCCAACAAGCAAGGGTGGAAATGGAGGCGAAGCAGTTGCGGTGACGACGGCGGCTGCTGAAAGAGGTCGAAGCGCCTGTGAATCCGAAGTAATACAGTGCTGTTGCTCGCTTGACACGTCTCGCGGGAGCTTCCTCGACGACGTCGTCGCCGCCATTGCGTGACGTCACAATTGAAACCTCTCCGTCGTTATAGCCGCCCACGCGACGCACTTCCTGGCGTTGGAGCGACGTGGTTTGACTGCAAAGATTCACTTGGAAGCGAAGCGGAGAGCGAACCCTGACTGGCTCTCTGTGGCTCTACCTCATGGTTCAGAGACCGACCTTTCGTCGGACCTTCCCGCATCCGGAAGCTCAACACGAAACTCCATTTTACCTTCATACTACTTCACTTTGACAAGCATTTACACTT
>NNCF01128512.1:347119-357906 GCA_002313205.1 Laupala kohalensis | reverse complement strand
AGAGAGATAGATAGTACATTTAAGAACAGTTAACATTTCACACTTACTACCTTAAGTGTAAATGCTTGTCAAAATGAAGTAGTATGAAGGTAAAATGTATACATATCAGAATAAACTAATAAGGGCTCTAATTACCTTGAAGTTGACGAGCCCTAAAACCCCCCCACACACAAAAAAACCTAACTATTATCTATCTACTTATCTAGTAAAATTTGAATCTTACGGGAATGATATTTGAATTATCCTTATGGGTTGTACGGGCTCTTATAAATAAAGCATCTGAAGGGACGATTCCAATATAATTCATAAGGAAGTAAAAAAATGTCACAAGTTGAGTATAGAATACAACTATGAAATTTTCTTTCCGGACGATTAAGAAAGTTATCCAACAAAACTCTCGCAAAACTAGTAAACTCTCAAATTAGATACCATTTATCAAATACGGTGATTTACTTGTATATTGGTGTCAGGACACTACTATTAATTTTAAGAATAAATGATAGGTGTGGTGTTGTCTACTAATACAATTTGTATTCTAATGCAAGTACTTTCGCCGGTTTAACAAGCGTCTTCAGCCTGACACCGCCGGTCATCTTGTATGACATGTTTTTTAAAAGGATAAAATTTATTGAAAATAAAAGATTTTCAGTTATAATTAACTAAATGAAGACATACATCTAAGTCAACTCTATTTGCTGACTGCCATTTTCATCATCTCCTTCTACTATGTTATTCTAAATAAAAAACCAACATATGACAAACGCCTAACACTGTGCAGGACAAAACTAAGTTCACGCAACGACATTTTTTTGTTTCATATGATGATTTATTATTACAAGAGCATTTTATAAACTCCACAAAGACATCTCGCTAATGCAAAATTATCTGGCACCCCAATCGGCTGTAGTACTTCTGAGAAATTTTTTATCGGTAACCAAATTCTTCAAGAAGAGAGCACGGAGCATTTATTTGAAGCATTTATAGCACATGATTGTTTATAGATGTACTCGTTTTACGTTTTCCATTAGTTTCCATAAGCTTCATTAGTTTTTGGCTTTGAACATTTAGAGGTTGAGAAAAACTATTTAGTCCCAATTTAGTGTATCAGTCTCTAACAAGTAAGCAATAGGAAAGAGCATGTCAACCCAAGGTATCTAGTATGATACCAGTATGTTTTGGACGGAACTTTTTATAAACGAGTATCAATGACATTCCTTGGATAGTTGATTCCATTTGCATAAGAGTAGTTACAATTTTCTTTTACATAGAAGAACATCAGCAACAAAACAATTCAGAGGCACCAGAAGCCATAGTCCCATTTCTGAAAATTTATAGCAAGTCGGCTGCTATTAGCACAAAGACACACATTTCTGTTCGTGCCGTTTATTGAAGAATCATTGGAGAATGAAATAAATTAATTTCATCCATCTAGCTTTCATTTGAATCACTTTCTATACAAGTGCGAACAAATATATCTTTATTACTCACAACTTCCGAGTGTTCACTCGTGGAGGACTGTTTGCATCGTCAACGGCCAGGTGAAATTTGCGACAGACAGGGACTCGAACCCGAGACTTCCTGCTCTGGTCCAAGGTGCGTTGTCCACTGTACACGCGGTTCGACTCCTCAAGCCCATACACAACATCCATCTGCCCTTTGTACTGTGGACAGCACACCTTGGACCAGAGCAGGAAGTCTCGGGTTCGAGTCCCGGTCCGTAGCAATTCTCACCTAGTCGTTGACGCTGCTAATAATATAGCTTCATTTTTATCCCGATAGTGAGTCAACGTTTTTAGAAAAGAATCCCCGTTACCCCTTTCACCCAAAGGCTACTACTCAAGGCCATGCGCACTGATAAAGCGTTCGCACTGTATCTTCCTTACGCATCTTGTGTTGTTACACTGCAGGCTTGTATAACAATTATAACATTTGCCACTTCAGGGATGTTCGAAATATAAATGCTACGATATGAGTTGCAAAATCTTGACATTTTAACACACTTCAACTTGTTATTTGATATGGAATTTCATCTGACTCTATTACCACTAACTTGCTCATTCTAGTATAGGGTTTTAGGTAATTCCTATTTGGTACAAGATCACAGAAGAGTTCAGTTTCGTCTCTCGTGTCAAAGGAATCTAACCACGACAGAATCAGCTAGTAATATAGTTTACAACAGTAAAACCATAAATCCAATCCCCACTCTACTCAGATGTACGTGGTTCACAAGATTTATGGATGGTTCCCCATTTTCTCGATTTTGGAAGTGTTACTTTTTGCTATGGAATTGATGATAGCAGTGTTAACTGTTATACTATGCTAACCTCTGCTATCCTCAATAATCGTGTTCGATCTTTATTACTAAAAGTAGAAAAATCACGTATATATTGCATAACATTGTTTTAAACATAGGTGTGAAAAGTAGTCATACAATGAACAGGTCCATTAATGATAGTTTATAGTCAACTCAAAATAGGTTTGTAGTTACAAAATCTTTGAAATCATTCGTAAAAAATATTCAGTCACAGGAAACGAAAGAATAACTTTTACATAAATGTATTGACACTGGTTCTATGAAAGAAAAGAAAAATTACTTAAAGTAAATATTACTACGTTTGACAACAACGAAATTATTTTCCACAAAAATTATATCATTTTGGTTTCATGAGTACGATCGTATTCATTTGTGAAAACTTGAATATTCTTTCTACTGATAATTCATTTCATTTATTTTTTGATATGGAAAGTATTTTTGTATAATTAAAATATATTATTTTCCACGGACATATCTTGTTTTACTCAAAAAATGGTAATTGTAAATCGATGTATTAGACATTTTTTAACTATGAGACTTTCCCCTTGTTCCAAGAACAACATTAGTAAGATTCCCTTTCAGAATGTTTCTGATCTTTTATCTCAAACCCAAGCCAAGAAAATGTCCGAGTTTAATCAAAGGAAGATAATGCTTATAATATGATTTATTTTTAAAAAAACGAAAACAAATTCTTCTTTGAAAGGCTGTTGAGCGTAAGATTTGTAATGGAGGCTCTTCGAATATTTCGAAAATGGTTGACGCGGTGAAAGTACGTACAAAGGAAGGAAACGTGGACTTCAACAACCACACTTTACAGCTTCCTTCATGCGATTCAATCCCAAAGGAAACCCCACAAAGTGGGTCAGATGCTTGGTAATGCTATCTCCGAGGATTGTGCTTTCTGGAACCGAATCTAAAAATAAGTGATAGGCTCAAAGAGGTGAGAAAGAAAAATTCTGAGAACATGAGGGGATCTACTCGCACTATAAAAGGTCAGTTACCAGGGTTGCACACTCCGTTTCCTGCCACACCCTCCTTCACGCAAGAAAAAGGCCTCTTCGATTCTGACTCTCAATCCCCCTTCGATAACAAATCACCGTGTTCATCCCCATAATCTTTAAATAACCCAAGTCTATATCCCGCTATCCTGAGCCTACTGAGAAGTAAAGTTATCACAAACACGTAAGTTAACGACGGTTTCAGTAGTTAACCCAACGGGTAAACGAGATAATCTTCATAACTTTATTGTAAAGTAGAGGTGATACTTCAGTAATTTTTCGTTTCTCAGAGATCGAGATTATGATGTTATTTTGAAATATTTTAAGCAAAATTCCCTGTCCATATTTCCTTATTTTCTGTCTTGTATTTATTACAACTGTAATATATGTTAATCGGACCGTCTATATTACGATTTTTTCTTTATTTAATCGTTCTTTCTGATCGATTCGATACATTTTCCAAACGGATCAAAAGCTTACAATAATACGTGAAAATTATTTTGAACAAAATTTGTTGGTGAAAAAGTTTTTTTCAAGTTCATGAACTAAAGGATAAGTTTTCTCTTGATTTTAACTTAATGAAAGAAACGTCTTTCGAGAAAAATTGCTTCGTTAATATTTAATTTGTTAAGTTATTTTCTTTTTTAGTGCGTACGTGTAAAGAAAACAAGGTCATGATTATTGTCACTGGAAAAAAAATAATATATCAAAATTATTTTTATTACTTGATTCCCGGAAACTTTTCACAATGATGTGTGAACAAATTTATTCTGTAACAATTCTAACATTTTAGTACATCGAAATAATTTGAAGAATGATTTGCTATGTTTTTAATCTACATTTATTCTGGAAATTGTATTATTTATGTATATTTGTACGTAAAAATATTTAAACAATGTTGAGACGTCGTGTTAAAAGAATTATCTCAATAAATATTGTGAACAGTCTATATAGGGTCGTTTATATATTTCTTATATAAAACGTTTTATATGTTCTTTATATGATTCTTATTCTGAAAGCCACATTTTCACCTGTGGTTCTCAACTCACAGTTTATATAATCGAACCATAAATACAACATAGCGTTAACGGAGTGTGCTTTTTGAGTTCCTGATTTGGCGTTCGCGAGTTTTGGATTCTTATATGAGAACAATGAAAATTGAAACACAACAGGAGTCAAAAAATTCCAACTATTTTCATCGTAATGTAGAAACAAGGTAATTCAACGTAGAGTACTTTATGAGAACAGATCTATGAACGAAACGTTTGTAAGGGAACATTTATGAATATAATTTTAAAACTATTTATTTTAATTGTAAAATTGTTGTAAAATATCGTGTTTCATCTCGCAATTTATATTCAATATTGTTGTACTTTGATAAGTATCATTCATATACATAAAACCAAAAGCATCTGCGTTTTTCTTCACCTGATTAATGTATGTTTATAAAACTCTGGAGAAATAAATAAAACGACGTCAATTAAATAAAAGTGATGTATTCGTGTTGTAACTCTTAAGTTAGTGTTTCAAAGAAAATTTATAATAATGATTTTGTTGATTGTAAAATTTCAAGAGAAAAATTGCGGTATAACGAGAGAAACGGGAAACACTCCACTGTTTTTACCATCTCCATTTAACCTCTAATCGTGAGAAAAAATATAAAACGAGAAAAACTCTTTCCTCTGGCGTGAAAAAGAACCGAGTGAAGGTAAGATACTCCATTGCGGCAGGAACCACCACTTTCTCCCCGTGAGTGAACGTTAATGACGTCAAGTTGCACTTTTTGACAACCCAATGGAGTCCAGATCCGCGTCGTTCTGATTACTCTTAATTTCTATTCTGGTAAGCGGAACACATCACGGACCGGTTTCAAATCGTAGAAATCATCGAATAGAGTAGGTGTAGTAAATAACATTACACACAAACAACATTTTGTACGAAAAAGTTTGCAAAGAAAGGAATCATGATTGTGAAGAAATTTTCAATTAACTTTCGATATTTGAATTCATTATTGTCTCTGTATATGAGTTTCCCATCATCTTAATAACCAAGTATATAAACGTTGTTAATAAAATTATTAGAAAATGCATGGGCACACACACACAAAATACATTGTGTGTTTCAAAGACTTGTGTATCTTTCTGTATTGTTACTCTCTGAATCTTCCACCACCCTCCATTCTTTAAATCGCAAAATCTGTTCTTAAATACAGAAAATACGGATTGTAAAAATACTGGGGGATGACAGAACAATTCTGAAGTGGCTTTCGTTTCTTGCCCATCATATTACATCAGGATATGTAGATAAAGTCTTTGGAATATATCAATTGGGTTCACAAGACATGGTACATTTTACATCAAACTTTTTCATCAATTTTTAGGGGAATAACTTTGTGTTATGAATTTATGCTGTCATAACTAATATTCAGTGTAGCATGTGCGGTGAGAGAAAATAGAAAATTGTGTTTGGAATTACCCCGTCGTACATTATAACATGAAACGATTTTATTATTATTTTATAACTACATTTAAAAATAGAGACATATACTATTTAATTTTTACAGCATGAAATAACATTAATTTATCGATGAGAGTCAAAATATCGCGTTAGAAATAAATGCATATGGCCCATTAGTTTTATTAATTAGGCAACGCTTTGCCAAACCCAATCCCGTGCCGGCCCGATCTATCGGCAGTGTATTGAAAATGGCCAGCGGGCTAAAAAAAAGTTGGACAGTTGATCTAACATTGTATATAGTCTGTATTATCTAAAAAAAATCTAAAGCCAATCTAGCAAAAATTAAGACTTATTCGTATTGAAGACCGTAATGTTATTCTAAAATCGCTTTCAACTGATTAGCAACAAAATCACTGTTGATCAGTGTTATGAAATTGCAACACACCATCTTTATCCGTAGTTTCAGTTATATAACACATTATCCATAGTTATTTGCAATTATTTTTTTAGAATGCTGAGCATTTTATAGAATCTGTCTTTTTGAAGCGAAACTACTTTTGTTTGCCAGCATTGTGATTTGTATTCTCATAATTAATAGAATTCTTTTTCACTCTGTACGAACTGACATCTTTCCCGTTAAAATCTATCAACTCGTTCTCGTTCAGTGTGCAAACTACTAGGAATTATTCGTTTCCCTTAAATTGTATTTAAAATACCTTTATTAATTTGTTCCTTATTTGTGGAATTATTTCAAAGTAACTCAAATTAATACACATATTTTTCTGAGCTACTAGTACCGTCAGAATTATGCGAGAGAGCCAAAATTTCACATACCAATAAAGGGAACGGTTTGATTGCGAAATCTTGTGAGATTCGTCACTAATATATAAAAAAGGGAATTAAATAAAATCCTTTCGTGTAGAGATTTTTATACTGGGACAGGTTAGTAACGAATGTATGTATAATATCCAATTGTTTGAAAAGACAAAAGATTTTATGAGAAAGACAATTTTATTTGAATAGAGATAAGAATGAATAATTGTGTTGTTTGGTGACTAACTTACAGTAAAATTGACCGCTCTCAGGGTAAAGAGGAATGTGTAGGAAAACACTGTTATAGCGTCTGTACTGAGTTAAACCTTGTTAACCATTTCTTTCTGTTTATTAAACTTACGTTATAACAATAACTGCTTGTTGTTCTCCTCTAATTTCTTGACTATGAGTTTCTGAGGTCGTACTGTAAACAAGTGAAGGGGTACAAGCTCACAGTTACGTTTCGTTTGGTTGCGTAGCGTCCGTTGATTTCCATTTCAAGACCGGATATCCTTATACGGATCCTCCCACACTCAATGCAACTTTCTATGACACTGAAAAATCACAGGATATTTTGCACGGTTATTGAACATACAGATAGGAAGTGTGTTGTAAGGAGAGAGATGAAACTAAGTTTCCTGACCGAAAACGAACTTGCGGTTGCTCACAATATTTCTAATGTCCATGCGAAACGTAACGAAATTTTAACAGACACGTAACGAAAGAGACGTAACAAAATTTTAACAGACATGTATGAGTCTCAATAGAATTAAATTAAATAGGAGAGTGCATTTATAGCGCATCCTTATTGTGTTATTATCCACTGAAATAGTCTATTTAAGATTTGTGATACCTTGAACAAATATTAAAGTATTTTATATTTATCTAAAGTATTCGTGAGGTAGATGAATTAAAAAGGAAAAACAAAACTATAGTACAAAAATTAACTTTCTCTCTCAGTGCCCTTCAAGCAATCCAGACTGTGTGTGCCCTTCAAGCAATCCAGATGATAATCTGATCCAGAACATCCAGAATGTGCTTTTCTCGCTCCAAAGTGATGGAATGAACATAATGTTTTGCTGGATTCCCGGACACGTGTGGAATAAAAGGAAATGAGGAAGCAGACGTTTCCACAAAGGCAGCATGCTTCAAGTATCGCATGGATTTCTTCACGATTCCAAAAAAGGGATCTCCTAAAGACAAGGATTCTGAGTCAATGGAATGAGTGGCTGGCCGTTGAAGGGAATAAGTTCCGACTTATCAAATCCTCTGTTAACACACAGAAATCTCTTAAATTGCGGTGAACCTCACCGCCAGGTAACAGATTAATTATGTTATGTTGAACGAAAATGGGAGACGGCAAGTTGAATGAAAATGGAAGACGGGGCCGGGAGGCGAACGGGATGACGCAGTTGGAAAGCGCATGAGCGCGCTAAGCTCAAGGTCCCGAGTTCGAATCTCAGTCCCGTCTTCCATTTTCATTCAACATAACATAATTAAATCCTCTGTTAAGCCATGAAGCAGTTCCTGTAGGTCAGTCAGGCGCGACGAAGTCTTGATGACCCGCCTGCGCATATGACATTGTCCTCTCACTCATCGGTATCTTTTGCCACTTGATGACGAACCCGTTTGTGAGGAGTGTAGCTCTTCTCTGACTGTGCGTCACCTACTAACTGATTGCAGAAAATACACGAGAATACGGAGACAAATTGGTCTGGCTGCAGATTTACCAAGAATTCTCGGAAATGAAATGGATGGTGTTAATAAACCACTGAATTTTATGAATAGATCGTGGCTCCTCCCACAAGTGCTCGATAGGGTTTGAATTTGCATTCTTTTTTCCTCTTCCCCTTTCTTCTTTCCTTTTATTCTTCCTTTCTGTAGTTATGAAAATTATAATTTTCAGCATTTATTTCATTTTGGATATAATGTATTGGGCAACTGTTTCCTTTTCTTTCCTCTCATCTTTGTGTTTAGATATTTGTTGAATTCATGAGGGGTATTTTAGTGGGTATGGTCGAGATATTCGGTGAGTCCCACACACGGGGGACCTCCCTATGGTGCAAAACTGCATTTTCCCCTACCTGCAAGGGCTGTAATGACTTTGACGTTGACAAGCCCTAAAACCCCACAAAAAAAATTTACTTCAAATGAATTAATTTTTATAAATTTTATGTATAATAATCCTAGTGTAATTTGGGAAGTTTCTTCTATGGTCTATTTATGTATTTGTAAAGTACGGTTGAGAAATCCTCTGAGAACACACACGGATATTAAAAAGCAAAAATATTCAAGTACACTGAAAAAATAAACTGAAATAAAATAAATATTGGTTATATAATAGATTTTTTTCAACCATACTAATTTAAATAAAATGGACAACTATTATTTGACATAATTTGGTAAAATCAAACACCGTTCAAGAAACTAGGCACACAGTAAGGATAGATGTACTTAACTGAATATCAAAAGATAAAAAAAGATATATATTTTGTTGTTTTACGATGCTGATATCATAGCCCAAGAAATTTTTTTAATGAGAATATTTAAAGATTCCAATAAAAAATGATAACAGATCAAATGTATTCTAAATGTGAGAAACTAGTTATCGAATAAAAAAAACTAGCTCTAAGGTTCGTACTGCTTTACGGTGAGGCAAGATAAATCGAATAAGTGAATTAATGCATAAATGTTATATTTTTCTGAACCAAAAAGAAGTGCTTATCATATGTTTACATTTATTTTCGTATGCAATTAAATTTTTTTTATGCCTTTATTATTACAAAAAGAGACATAATTATAATTTATTAATATTCCGTTAGGTATGAAAATATATTAAAGACAAACATTAAGACAAAACTGATTTATATCATAATCAGTTGATAGTTAAAATCACATTCACTGTGGTTGAGGATAACGTTTCGAGGCCAAGACTCTTGCCTCCTCTACTTTCTTTAAGTTGCCCTATTACACATATCAAGTGTTGATATGCGAGTAATGAAATTTTGTGAAATTCACATGTCAAATTATAAAAAAAAAACATTGATATTGGGTAGGTTTATATTAAAATTTTAAATCTGCCATATATGTGAATCGGTATCGTTACTATCATGCAGTATGTTTTTACATTCTGACGTTAGAACTCTAATCTTGACACTCTAACGTCAGAATGTAAAGACATACTGCATGACACTAACGATGCCGATTCACATATGTGGCAGATTTAAAATCCTTAAAGAATCCTTAAAGAAAGTTCTGGAAATTTGAGTTAGATTAGTACTCCTTACATCATAACAGTGTAAAATTGATGAGATTTATGTAAAATTGATGTATTTTGGGAAAAAAGCAGTTTATCATTTTGAAACAAATTTCTGTTGAATAAATAACGCATTGTTGGATTCAGTAAGATCAATAAAAATTGAACCTTTATGTCAACCCTAGACAACGTAATGCTCATGAATAAAATAGGAAATGTGGTCACGAATTTCGGTGATCGACCTATAATGTTAAACTTCAATAGTAATGACAATATAATTACCTAACACTACATTTTTAAGTTGGTTTGTAGTTTCAATGAACTTGAAATATAATTACTACTATAAACCGAGATCATGTCATTTCTGCCGTAAAAATCTAAGTATAGTGAAATTTAGTCATACCAATAAAAATTCCAAATTAATAATATAACAATATAAACTGTCGTACTTTAGAGTATCAATGTCAGTAACATTAAGAAAATCAGACATTCAATAAAATTGGAATATAAATTGAAAATAGGTAGATATTTCACAATTATTTGATGGTGTTTTCAAAAGAAAGTGTTTAAACGTTTGTAATGTAGTTTAATTTACTTGGTGGATAAGGAGGAATATCACGGTACGTTTCTGTCCGAGACCGTGGATTCTCAGTTGCGGATGTCCCGTTATAATTATAGCATTGGTGTGGCGGAAAATGTATGTAAACAAATGAGAAGCGTCGTAAGGAAATGAGAAAGTTGACCTCCAAGATCCGCCTGGAAGTCGCTGAACTTCAAGAATCGTTGAAGCGGGATGACATAATGCGGAACTTTCACGGATTTGCTGACCCGTCACAAACAACTTACGTTTCTTGGAAAATTTGGATGTTGCGTAGTCACAATGACAAAGTTTGTGTAACGTTATAAATGGAAGATTATCCCTAAAGATAAACAACATATTATATATATA
>NNCF01128512.1:309839-347073 GCA_002313205.1 Laupala kohalensis | reverse complement strand
ATATATATATATATATATATATGTGTGTGTGTGTGTGTTTTGCCCGTGAAAAATATTTAATTCAGCGATCATGCAATATTTTTTATTTCTAGTTATAGTTCTATCATTTTAGTTACTGCTACAGATTAGATATTAATCATCTTTGAGAAAAATTATCTTAGAATGGAGAATATTTTTTCATTATATGGTGCATTATTTAATGTATTATTTCAGCGTATGTAAAATACTTATACAAATATAATTACTATGAATTAATAAAATAATTCATATTACATACTACATAATGAATATTAAAAATGGAAACCTCTAACAAGAAGTATGTACTTTAGCTATTCCAGTGAGCACTTAGAAAGTGACCACTAGGGATCCTTTATTCCTTAAGATAACGGAGAAAGGTATTATCTCAAATTTATGAACATGTTACGCAGAGTCCAGTCCTTGATGGATCTAGTCCACTCAGTACTCAAGCCACCAGGGCTACCATGGAAAGCAAACGAGTAACTCTTCAAACAATCCATATAGACATATACAGTGTTGAAGTATTCTGCATATCATTATTCTGTTTTGTATTTTGTTTATGTTTGAAAACAAGAGTCATAGTCTATAATTTTTTATCCAATTTATCTTTACGGTATGACGTATCAGCAGATTCATTTTCTCATCACTCATATTTTTTCGAGAACAAGGAAAAACAAAGAAACCAGCATAGTATGTAACCCTCTTGGCTGACGGGGGGGGGGGTTGAGTGTGTTAACTTCGTTGGCGTTTACTCGACTTGAAATTGTACATAACCCTATTGAGATTGTACATAAATATTTAAGTGGGAGAAAATTTTCCTCTTGTAACTTAGAGTACCCGTTTAAAGTAGAACATTTCTAATAGCTGATTCAAATTATTTTCCCACAGATTTATCAATTTCGTTCTTTATAGTAAATTAATTACATATTTTATATCGTAACACTGAAGTAATGGATTATTTTTTGAACCTTAACATAATTTTTAATAGAAGGAATAATGCATTATTTTTATGATATGTAGTTTATTGAGATATTTTGCGATATTTTATTCATAATGCAGAAAAATTATACATAATACTGAAAATTATTCCATTAAGACGTATTACATGAAATTGTTGAATTTCATACAATTTTAAACATGTTGAAGTTTATGAATTGTTTATTATCGTCGGACGTCATGCATTCCCTCTTTCAAGCTTCAATATTTCTTTACATGTATATTATGATATTGCTAATAACGAAAGAATTTCCACTGTTTATCCGGTATTAACTTTATCAATAATATTTTATTAACAATTTTGAAAGAATAGAAGGTTTTATCAGATAAATGTAATGCATGAAAACACAGGCAAAATATTGCCATTAAATACATAAAAGAAACGATGTCACTTAAAGATTCATGATAAAGAAACTTTTTATTGAGAAAATATTATTTACATTACATATTTAGAGACCTTGTACACATAAAAATTGATTATGAGTCGTCATATGTAAGTTTGAAATTAAAATTGGTTTAATATCCAAAGAAGTAATTAACTATTATTTTGTTGAGGAGGAGGTGTATGTTATGATAACCTAGTGGCGCAGGAATGTTAAAATCGCCACTGGCATATTGTTTAGAGATGAATTTTCATATCGACATATTAAGCTAGATTTTATGTTATCATGCATGCGTTTTTAAAGCTTTTGCCTAGATACCTTTCTTATGCCCCTCAACAAGTTAATAATTCACGTTAAATGACATGAAAACATTTTTCTCTCTGCAATGCCATAATTTACTAGTTATAGTGATAATTTACTAGTTGTAGTGTGGGCGAAGTTCACCAGATAAGATATTTCCAATATTTGCTTCTCAATTTTTTTTTGAAATTGTCACCTTAGTGATGATTTTTACATTGCATGGAGTTTTCGTTATATACAGACCAACAAATAAAATGTGCCACAAATAACATAATGTTTCTTGGCAAGTCCATGACGCATTTGTAATGCTTCCACGACTAATTATTTCTTTTTCTTACATTTTCAAGTTATCGCAAACCAAGATATAAGTACCTCTTTCCAACAACAAATTTACAGAAAAAATTGTGATATCTTTTCTCTCGTTGACTATTAAAACACACTTCTCTTCACACGTTATTTTTCCTTCGTCTTTTCTTTCCCTTTTCCCCTTTTATTCTCCTGAATTTACGAACTCGACAATAGACATAGTTTTATTCATTGCTCGTAAATCCGAGAGAAAATACGTTTCCACATCCCACAATGGGTAATATGGGAGACATCCGGGGAATCCCTTTTTCCTCTCTTCAGAACACTCCCATGAATCCAAGGAGCTCATATTACGGATGAATGGTTGTCATCTGCTGGCGGAGTTAGATCGGGTGAAGGACCCTGTGCGGAAGCTGTGGTGTTGGTGGAGGAGGTGAGTCATGGGCGATGTCCCAGCACTCACCAATCACATGGTCATGGGAGGAGCAGGAGCGATGGTGAGTGAAGGCGGAGAAGAAGGGTTGGATTGGAAGGGAGGGGGGAGCGAGGGAGGTACGAGGAGAGGGGGTTTCCGGCTAACGCTTGGTTGCCACTCGCTTTCTCTTGAATGACCTACTAACAGGTCACCCCGTCCGTCTGTGCCTTGGCTTTAAGACCTTGTCGTCGACGAGCCATTGCGCAGCCAGACGTCGCAGAGGAAACACCATGGTCTCCACAGCGTTCTTGAAGGTATGCATGCCAACACGGCTATGATGCTTTCTTCACTTGAGTCCAACATTTCTAACTCGCACTGCATATACAATTGACTTTTAAGAAACATTAAAATTATACTTACTGAATTTGTTAGGAATAAGATTATTATCGTCTATTGTAATAATAATAGGATTATTTCCTTTTTTTGTTTTACGCGCATTTGAATGTCGGATATGTTCCTCTTGTGAGTGACATTTCTCACTAAATACTTTGTATGTACTTATGAGAGATACATGTACCAGATTAATTCATAGGTAAAATATATTGACTTGAAAGATATTATATAAATATTGAATCTCTTACTTAAATAAAGTTTTGAGAAATGACAAACGCCCTGTACACATCTCTTTTCAGTTTCATTTTATTTAGTTTCATTGATTTAAATATACGCGTCACGAAACTTTGGCACCGGATCTTCTCATCCCAGATTTAAGAATATTTTAGTTATTTTAAATGAGGGCATTATTTTCACCCTCAAATTAGGATATTATTTTCAAAAGAAGTAGAATAATTGATATTATATTTGCATCCAACATACTATATTCCTGTCATAAAGTATGGAATAAGCATAAATTATTCCCCATAATTATATGCTTATTCCAGAAAAAATGAATAATACTATCATTATAAATTTTAATACTATAAGATAATTAATACTGTCAGTATAAAATCATAGTGATCTAAAGTACATATATGATAATACATTAGGTCTTAAAATATTTCTTTAACGCAATATTGGCATTTTTGTGATAGAAAACAACAACAACCCTGACCGTATTTTGAGAGGTCCCAGTGAAAACAAATTAATCCGTTACACAATATATCTCTTTCGCGGATAATTATCATGACTCAAGGCTCTGTGAAGCGTACAAATGAACAGCGGGAATGTTTGAGCCAGTGAGGGAGAAAGTAGCAGAACGACTTTCACTGCCTCCACCTCGCGCTCTCGCCCTGCCTTCGCATCGCGCAACCTCGCGCTTATTGTTCCTAACCGCCTCACGTCATTTCACGCAATCTCCGCTGTCTCAGACCTCACACAGAATTCTTCTCACTTGTCACATTCGCACATTTAGCATCCGTGGCGTTTCCCTCATTATCATTGTGTTATTTTCTTCATCATCGACTGGTCTCGATTTTGCAGAAACATCTTTGCACCATTTTTAGTTTATCTAGGGTCGTTCCGACTCAATACAAGTACTTTCGGTACCGATACGTTCTTGGTAACGGAACAGTATTCGGATCACGTGGACTTTTGTTCCGTGTCAGATTTAAATTGACTCATTAGTCCCTTAAAATCAAAACCTGTTGATCAATGAGAAAAGGTGAATTCTTTTTCGTAACCTATGCAAATAAGGATATTCTTGATGTTAGTAGACAATGGCGTAAGATGAAATTAATTTGAGTAAGGTGATGAAATAATTAAGGTGAAGGTCGAAACATGTTTCATTTTTAAACCACAAGATTACTAGCTGGAGTATAACAAATACTGTTCAGAGTTTGATACGAGAAAATTTTTAGTCTCCTCCCGCCATATATGTAGACCTAAAAGTAAATAATTGTTAAAAACATGCTTCCAAAATTTCACACGGGGGTAGAACGCCAAATCATATCGTATCTGAAATATATACGAGCATTATTCGAAACTGACTCTCAATGCGTCCATTCGCTAACTAGCAAGAGTAGGAATAGTAGTGTTGATCTGAGCGGCATGTTTGAGGTTGCGCCGTGCAACGAAAGAAGTCAAGAAAGATAAAGCATAGAAAATATTAAATACAGTGTAACTCACCAATGAAATTACGAGATTATAACAGAAGCAAAAATTTCTTAATTAGTGGGATATAACGGAATTAATATTATTGTCACGAATTATTTATTTTAGTACTATTAACATTCCCGTCAAAGCCGATTGAAATATGCTATTTTGTTTTTCTAAACGAGAGCGAGAGGATAAGTCAAATAAGAAATTGCATATTATAATTGCGGGGGGGGGTATCGAGCTCCTTGATTCAACATTTTCCAAGGCTGGTTGAAAAATTACTGGAAACAGAAACTGATAATTAGGCAGTCCTGAAAACACACTAGGTTGAATTTTATTTTAATGAAATAAAAATTCTCATCTTAGCTTACTTTCTTAACATGATTTTATTTATTTCTGTTAATGAAAACGGTCTGCCTATAATGTGACGTTGATTTTTATGCTATTAAGTCAATTCAAGTTTAGGCTCGTTTTATGCTTGTATGAAAAATACTGCTTCAATTTTATAGTTGTATTAATATAATAGCGTTTTTTTATTTGATAGAAAACTAACGAAATCAATGCTATGTAAAAGTCGTGATCATATTTCACTAATATTGTATTAGTGGCCGGTTGAGTGGTTTTTATTATTTCAATTTACATTGCTCTCCAATGCCGGTATTCAATGGTACATGCAGAACGACGATATTGATTTGTTAAACAAAGTAATAAAATTGAACTTTCTGTCGGATTCATAGTACAAACTTCATACTATTAATGACAGCGATATCCAGGATTTAATTTTTTGAGGGGGATAGGGGATAGGGGGAGTTAAGTATCTCATATATTCAATACTTACTGGTGTTCATACTTCGGTATTGATACTTTGAATTGTATTCGAAACCAAATACTGGTATCTATAGTTTTACGGTATCAAAACTAACCTAGACGTTACTTACAATGTTACACCTACCATATTACCACAGTTAATTACTATGTTACACCTACCATATGACAGCCGATACATTTTCCATTGCTTAAAATGCACGTATACAAATCGATAATACTAAAAAAGTACACTACAAAAACATATTTTTCAATTTACAACTCACGAGGTTTTACAGAAAGTATATTAAATGTTCACAAAATACAATTTTCAGACATGTGTATCGATGTCAACTTAAAACGTATTCTAAGGTCTAACAGGATACAAAAATATTTTGAATTACGCAGTTCGAAGTTCACAGTGAAAGTTACGCACTTCTAATTTTTCAGGGATATTTTTTTTCCGTGTGATTACTTTAAAGTCATATATGTTCGTTTATGTTTTGGAGGGGGAGGAATCTTCAAGAATGTTGTATACGCCCTCTTCACTGAATAGAACATTTGAACTTTTAAATTTTTTTTTTTAGAACTTTCGAAACGTTTTTGAGCTCAACTGGCTTTGAATGATCATTTGTCACTCATTTTCATGAGGGAAACTTTTGACATTCATAGAAACCTTTTTAAGAAACATATTTTTTATATAATAATATGTTTCGGATATTTTCGATGGAGGATTTCAGTGTTTTTTTAAAAAAGGTAAATCTATAAGAACGTTTTTAATTTTAAGACTTAGTATCGCATGAAATATGAGTACAGGACTTTTATATAAAAGTTTCCGTATCCTCCTCTCTCCTGCAGAGTAATATATATCCCCCGTACGTAACGATAGGTCAGTGATAGTAACCCACCCCTAGTAGTAATAACGACTACGTTAATGGATGGTGTGAGGGAAGCTTCTTGTTAGGAGGGGATATCTTGAGAACGGACAGGACACACTCGACGCAGTAGATATGTTATTTCTGAACACTTGCAGGTTACATAGCTCCTGTTTTATTGTGGTATTTCTCCAGCAGAAACAATTATTCTCGTGAGAATAATAATTTCATTAAATAATAAACGTTAAAACTTTGTATTACCATGTAACTTTTATTATTATTGTTCCACGATATTTTATGACGTAGTAGTGCACCTTTCATACAAGTTTAATACATTCATTTAATTGTAAATGAATTTTCTTTCCGATAAATTTATCTTATATCAAAATGTTCATTCACTTAATGGTAATTCGCAATATTGTTACAAAACAGATGGCAAAAATATTACAACACTCTTTTGAAATATTTATGTCATGTCTAGTGCAGAAGCATCATTTACGGGATAAGTGTGAATTTCTGCGAACTAACCATGCCGTTCAGCAGAGTGAGATACAAGAAAGATGATGAATTCTTATCCCCATTTTATCCAGTGTGGGGCTCCACTGTTTGCCCATTATTTTATCGCCACGCAATTCTGCAGCACCACAATATGAGAGACAAATTTTCCTCGTAATTTTACGTTACACTTTTTTGACCTACGTGACATTTTACCCACTCTGTCGTCCTTTTACTCCGTGTACCTTATGTATTGTTTTTCTTCACAAACCCAACTTCTCATGTTAATGCACTACGTCGTCCGTTTGTCAGTCTTCTTACATATTCCATTACCACACCATTTTCTCATCCACCTAAATTTCTTTCTGTAGCTGTTTGTTTCTTCGTAGTGTTTAATAAATCATTGCTATGTACCAAATTTATTTATTCGATGCCATGCTTTTCATAAGTATAGTAGTATTAAAGAAAAGAAATAATTTGTTCCCATATGAAATCTCTAATACTCTGTAGAGCAGATTTAATGAGGTATCTGTATGGCAACATCATGATTACTTATCGTTATGGATGAATCATTGTGGCAATTACAAACTTTTTGTCGATAGAAAATTGGGAATCATTACAATTTACTGAACCTGAAATTTTACTACAATGTATTATTGCTACTAGTAGCACTATTGAGCAGTGTAATTGTTTTCTGTGAGCTGCCGCTTAACATGTCTGATGAGACTCTTGCCCTAATTAAGAAGACTTAAAGAGCTAAATGCTTTTTCTTAATAATTTTTTATCGTAAAATAAGTTTTGAAGCATTGCGAAAATATTTTTTTCTTTCAATTCTTAGGTTTATTTTCTGGTCGTCCGCACTGGTGGATAAACAATACAGACGTCAGCTCTAATTAGTGAAAAAAGAATTTGATTTCCTTTAATTCTGAAATCACCATCTCTGTATCAACTATTCAAAAACTAAGAAACCTATTTGAAATTTGATGTTTAAATCTTGTTTTATATTTGCTCGAATATTTATTTATTATTCCTTTGAACTTACAGATTTTATTTCACTGATCACTTACAAACAAAAAATACACGCAATGAGGGAGCATAAATATAAATACAAAAAATAGAGAATCATATTTAATAAAACTTTTGGATTGGAACTGTATATGTGAGAATCACATTTTTCATTCTCAATTCAGATGATTGTTGTCTTCAAAAATGGGTTTCTTTTGAACAACTGAAGGTGGTTTTGTGAAGTCTACATTTAAATAGATACATGATTCCTTTTTTTAACGAGATATTGCGTCATTTGCGACTTATGTTGAGGAACCAATTGTTCTGAATAATTTCTACCCAACAACGGCATGAAGATGTGATATATTTATTGTCATCTAAAAAACTGAATCTCAACATGAAAGTCGTATCATACACCTAACACGCTTCCATTTACCTAACGCGTTACGCCTTTTCCAATGAAGTGCATTGCTTTTTGAAAGACAAAGATTTCCCTCAATGAAAACTTGAAATGTTTGAATCCTATTTTTGAATCGACCTATCGCACAAACTATAATGATGAGCCATTGACCTTTTTTTCTTGAATTACTAATGGAACATTCCATTTTTTTTGTGAGGCTTTAGGGCTCGTCAACATCGAGGTCATTAGAGCCCAGGAACATTCACAATTACTTTTGATTTCGTCATTTCATTGAATTGTATAAGGGCGGCATTTTAATTTTTAATGATGTGGGTGTCCTAATTTTCCAATTGTGTCCCGTCTGTGAGGAATGAGAAAAATTCTTCAGAAATGGATTCTCTGGAATTCCCACCTTGGAAGCAATAAACTTAGAAGTGTCGAGTTTTTGCTCCTCCGCTTTGACACCATGGTCACTAGAAGCGCTGTCGCTGCTTCGTGTCTGGAGCTGTCTCCGTCGATTTCGAACACGAGGATTGGAATGCAGCGTTAACAGACACGCCCGCGGTGAAGGTCAACCCTCGTATCGACGGCCGGCGACGTGGGGACTGCACGGTGAGGCAACACACCTGCCAGAGTGCTAATTCCTAGCTCCCACCCTAAGACGGCTATAGCACGTTGCATCCCTGTGGCGACATTGCAAACGCTGGACAGAGAAACTGTGATTGGAGTATGCGCCCCCTGGAAACACAGATCCAACGAGGAGCTCGGCAAATCTGAAGCACTCACGCGCGGTTGTAATATAGGGATGTACGGAATACTCATATGATTCCATCTCCGATACACAGTACAAGGATAACGTTCTTTTACTAATAATGTACCGTAAACGAACATGCAAACATGAAGCTCCTTTGCCTTTTATAAAAAAGGAAAATTTTATAAATACATTTTATGTCGAGACATTTCTTAATTTTCCTGACTCTTAACGGAACTCCTCAACATTCTTTCCTTCATTACATTATAAAAGAACGAAAAACTCAGTTTTCTGTGAATGTTTGAATATAGCCATTAGTTATGTCTGAAATAATGAACGATTTCTGTTGCTCTGCAAAAACAGAGTTCTCACGTAAAATTCCGTGTCGTAGACTAAAGAAACGGTACTTCTGAATCTCGTCAGATAATAGGGTATTTTCTATCAAGAACAGGCGAGTGTATGTGTTATATCGTCAAAATGAGAGCGTTTATTATTTACTTATAATAGAAACTCTTCTATCTTTGAGTCGTCACAGACACTTTCAAAGACTCAGAGATAAATGCTCAGAGAACGTGACAGGATGTGATAAATTATATTAAGAACAACTTCAATATATTTTGCATACACGAAGATAACACTCATTGCGTCTCTTACAGAAATATATTAAAAATTTATTTAATTATGAATATTATTTGTAACAATACATCATAAAGTCCCTTACGCTGTAATGTAACTCGCTTCATGTTAAAATACAAAACTGAATTTTATTTTGAAATAAATAATAAATCTTTTTTTATTTTTCTAGCCTCATATTTTTGTTTCGAACATTTATGATTTTAAGTAGAAATTAGTTTCTCTTTGGTTGAAAAGTGATTTTCCTCTGAATCAGCACTTTCAAATAATTCATTCTCTTAACAATTATATCATTACGAACTCCCCAGGTTGCAATGCCTGAAAAAGTACGTGAAGCCTCCGTCGATCAAAGAAAATCTCTGTAATGGAATACAGGAGTGGTGCGGATGAGCGGTATCTTGGACTTAACAGAAGAGTACCGCCCGCCGCCGGATTTTCTAACTCGATTTGCCTTCGAATCCTATCTTGGGCTCCGGCCCGCATTAATCCGCGTTTTCAATTTATTTCGGCCGGTCTAGAACGACTCAAGAGGAGATTTAAGACGCGCTAAGTTTGAAAGATAAACGGTTGCTTAATTTAAAACGTGTTAGAAATTTGCATTTTACCTTTTACACGTCTTTCTACAACAAATCGTGCTGAATAAATTAAGTTCTTCCCATGTGAATTGAGATGTGTCTGGGACGTAAATTGTTAATGGATGGGTGAATTGTTTGCGGACAAGTAAATAATTGCATCGTTCAAACTTTACGGAGGTCGTACTGGAAAGTCTGGAGAAGAATTGGAGCGTGTTAATATGCTACCAATACAAGAAGGGAATGTATAACTTTTGATTTAATGGTTCATTTAAAGTTGCTTTGTATACGAAGTGAAAATGTGCAGAGTTGAAGAAAACTTCCTTGGATTTCAAATTACCTCGCAGTGTACATGTTCAAAAAACGACAGAATGGCGAACAAAAAAAGAAAAGAAAAAGGAGTTCGAGACAAAACTTGACTGTGGAAAGAAAAACGTCTTAAGGGCTGAGTGGTTGGGGCTTTGGGTGGCGTTAGGGTGCGGAGTGAGAACCGCAGTGCATGTCGGGAGGTGGCGCCAGTAGTAGCGCGAGCGGTTCTTACGCGCCGACGAGCGTCATTTGTTACTCGCGCGATTCGCGGCGGGTTGAGCACAGGGGGGTAAGAAAGGGTTGGGGAGGGGAAGAACGTGGTGCGGGGTGGGAGCGGAACTGCTGCGAAGCGACGACTTGATTAGGGAGAGGAGAAATGGGGGAGAGAGCAACTAGCGCTGCGAGCGGTCACAGGTGCAATTCATTACGACGGGGGTGAAGAGAAACGTCCGGTGCGGAGGAAACCAAATACTATACTTGAGCCTGTCTTATCAAGCTCAGCGCTAATCTTCATTCGAAGGTAGACGCGGCGTGAAGTGAGGTCTGTGCGTACATTTAATTATTTCAAGGATGGTAGCAAACGTCAAAACGAACTCAAAGGTAAAAAAGATGACATTTTTTTAACACTGAAAGAATAAAATATATTATCCTTCAAAAACCGGTTATAGCCCATTCCATTATTTTTTTTTAAGATTCTTAGAAATGAAAATAGTGGAAGGATGAGAATACCGAGTGTTTCCTATTCTTCAAAACTTGTGTACCAAGAGCTTAAAGTGGTCGATGAATGGATAAAGGTAAAAAATAATAAATTATACAATTATTAATTTAAGAATATATCAAAAATAAAATAAGTAGTCAATTAACTACTAATTCCTCTTATGGATACAAAACACGTTATGCAGTTCACAGATAACTTTCACGGAAGTTACTTTTGTTCATTACACTTTCTCTTGTTTGCATCAGGATTAAAATGTTTTCAAGGGATATTTGAGATCCGCATTATGGCTTTCTATGTATCAAAATGCACTAACTTTGTTCACTTCCTCCTTTACACTCAACAGTAAATTTAAAGCAAAGTAATCTTGTTATGGTTCTTAAGGACTTTACATGCCAACGGCAGGATCTCAGACAAAAAATATATAAATAAGCGCACAACTTACCCCGCTCCATCTAAGTTTAATTTCTCGTCTAAATTAACTTCCCAGTAAACAGCCGACGGGATTGAGACATTTTTGCGTTAGTTTCAATCAGCTAAATGACGAGGGGAAAGCATGTTAGTGACAGGGCGATGGGTCGGTGGCACGGAGGGTGGGTATCGGAGAGACGCTCCGACGCGGCGGGAGGCAGGTCGCCCGCATGCCCTACCGAACAGCCACCATCAAAGCGAGCGGTTCGCTTGCCGTGCACTTCGGACCGGCTCCCATTAAAGGCGAGCGGCTAACGGACTATTCCAGCCTCGCCCGAGTCATTTGAGTGAAAATCAGGGATCCCAAGCAGACGACTCGGAGATCGCTTTTAAACGGCTGTTCAGCCCCACGGCACCCAAACCGAAAGGGTGTGAATAGATAGGATGAAGGAGGAGGCTGGATGTGAGGTAGGGTTGGAATTGCGGGAGGAGACGAAATTGAAAACGCCGAAGGGAGGTCAGCGGAGGGTTGGCAACACGATTTGTCTGAGCGAGACCCTGAGGACCAGTTTTACTCCAGGAAATAAACTTTTTAATGGCGAAACTAGGGCCATATACGGCTGACGTTATAATAAGTGCGTATCGAGTATGTGTTTTCTCTTTCGTCAGTTGTAATCTACTGACGGGTATGTGCGAAACTGATTTTTTTTCTGATTTGCTGGCTAATACAGAAGGAAAGATGAGACTCATTTTACTGTTTTGACATCACGACCTTTTCTACGTAGTAGTCCAAGTGTGTCAATGTTTTCTACATGTTCTTTCAGGTGTAGGAAAATTGACGAGGTGGATGTAATGATTTACCCATAAAATTCCACGTTTTAATGAAAAGTGGGGTAAAAGTCTTGGAATTTCTGACAAGTGGAGTGAATTTAATGAATTCATATATTATGACTTTTCTGTCTCCTATGTTCTTGTAACCCTCTTAATATGCCATGTGGTTTTCATTAAGGCATTAGAGACGCTCACAGTCCCATTACTCACAAGTTCTTTTCTGACAATATAACTTAATGTCATGTTAATAAATGAAATATAATTTAATGAAAACATTTTGCATACAAAAATAATTTAGTTACGCTCACAAAATGAACTGCGTATTTGATATTAAACATTCATTTACTCATTCTGGTTTGACGTTTTGTAGCAGTGAAATGCTGTGGAAGCACAAAATACGGAGACAAAAAGGGCAGGGTAAGTTCTAAGGGAAAGCGGTAATTCCTTGCTTACGAGAGTTTGTTGGCGTGACCGCCCCAGGCATCTTAGCGTTCACTAGCACACCTAGCGGTGAAGCGCGGAATCTCATGCTAGGTGGTCAGTTGAGGGAAAGTGGCAGAGGGAATCTAAAAGATTTAACTTTGGGCGTTTACTGGGAGATTCTTCTGTAGAGTGAAAAAAGTGAGCGATAAAATCTCACACAAAGTATAAAGATGTTGATACACTTATGTGTTTATTGAGACGACTCTTGTAGAATTTGGGAATATATTTAATGTGTAAACGAGATTAAAGATTGTTAAACATGTTCAACATACATTTTTTTGGGACAATAGAACAATAAAAAAAATCGACAATACTACTTAATACGGATTTGAGCAAATATTTCAAACGAGGATTATATATTGATTGTATTCATGCACAATTGAAGGGTTTATACCATAGAAGATATATGTATTGAATCAATATGAAATGTGTAAAATAATAAATTATTTGATGACTCATGGTTAATTTTTGATTAATGGATTAATGATGCGAAAACTTATTAATATGGTAAATATTTTGTATTACGTTTAACAGTTAAAGAAAATGACCACTTTATTCGTAGTTCCCCTTGAATCGTCCTCATGTCACGACTACATGAATATATAATTAATTATTATTCACTAGTAATCTATTATCGATAATAAAAGTAGCAAGCTATGGCTATATTCCAATGATAGGCCAATTAACAAGAGGGCAATGGGAGAAACAATAACGCCAAAGAAAGCTATTAATAACCGTTATTATTGGTATATTAACTGGTGATATTTAATAATTGAAAATTAACAATTGTGATTAACAGAGCAAAGGGATAAAAAGTTAGTTTTTAACAAAATATTACTGTGGTTCATTCCAGTTATTGTTTGTGTTCATAAAGTTAACTTAAACCGTCATATCTGTATTTTATAAGTCGTTAGACTTATGGGTTTGGTTTTTGACATCATTCATGGTCAATACATTATACATGTTTCGTGCTCTCTAACCTTATGCTAAATTACATGTTTTGCGCTCTCTGACGCCATGCTAAATTACCCTGATTAAACGTTTCAATGAATCATATTTCATTTAAATCAAACGTTTTCGAATCAATGAACGATATTTCATTTAAATTTTTGATGAAAAATTTGTTTTATTCCTGAAACAAGTTATTTGGCTGGTATTAAATATTACTAACAGTTTTAATAAATCTGGTGAAAAGTCTACCAATAATATATTATCGTTCACACAAAGATATATTTCCAGATTAAAGAATTAAGGAAGTACCTCATCCATAGAGATAATTATTAATTTTCAAATTGGAAAGAGTCTGCAATGGTTTGGAGGTTTTTATGTTATATTTAATCTATTTTAGTGTTGAACCTGGTGTTTTATGATTTCCAGAGGATCAAATATTTTGTTGCATAGTAATTAAAAGAATATGACAGCTACCTTTATTTCCTTGATCATGTGACCAATTTTATGTGCTAGTGTGTTTGATTTAATTTAAATTGTTGAAATTTTGAATTATAAATCACCACAAATATTATTTTTTCTTTATCAGTTTAACAAGATTATTTAGACAAATATTCAAGAAAATATGTATTAGAGAGTCTTGTCATAACGAAACTACAATAATAAAAATATCCCTATTATATAGCCAAGATAATTTAACGATGAGGGTGTAAGATAGAACAAGTTAATCAAATAAAAATGAAATTGATCGCAAAACACGAAATGATTACAGAAAATAGCGTGCAAATCGGAATAATATTGTCAAATTTAATTTATTAACGGAAGTTTGCATATTTTCGGAAGCTCAAATTTAAAGAAAATTCCATCCAGCATCCAATCTCTATAATTATTATGTTCATCAACGCTAATTATTAAAAATTTGTGATTAAAACTCGCCAAGAAGAGCATATATATGCGATGATGATTCAAGTTTCGAGGCGACTCATATTACGTCGTTTCAAACAGTTTTTTTGCACTCACCGCAGAATAATGTTTGAAAAGAGTGTCCGATTGGCTTGTTGCCTTCTCCGCTTTCTGGCAGCCGAGATGTTTGAAAGCATGTGAGTGAAGAAGTTTTCACCTTTGTCATCTCTTTCCCACGATAATCTTCTACCGCGCATAAATTTGTACATATGTCGTAGCATGGCTTACGTGACTCGCTGTCTCATGCACATTGCGCATCTGCAATTTCTCATCTCTCTCTCTCTCTAAAATTGTATATTTAATGCACAAAAATCTTTCTCGTTTCGTTTGCGACATTTTTCCTTAACAATAAAAATGCACGTTCTTTGTTATGTATAACAAGCGTGAGATATACGAACTCGACACAGTCGTATATCTCAAATAAAATATATTCGTGCGTAATGAAAGAGTATTTCTCAAATGTTACGATGTATTATTTTTTGTCGGAAAAAGCGGCGAGAAAAATTATGAAAGGGATACACGTTTACCGCGAGCTCACTCGTGTTTTCGGCATGAAGAATTTGTTGGAATTTCGCTGAAAGCGCGATATGAATACGAGAATGTTATCTAGTGTGTTCATTATTAAAGTGGGGGAGAAATTTACGTGAACCTGCCTTTATCTGCATTATTTATCTAAGGCTGAATGTTTCCACCTCGCTTGAGACATGTTGCTCTCTATTGTTTTTTAGCTCGTATACACTCAGCTGTGTTTTTTACACAATGCTCTTGTTACACAACTGGTTTTATTTTTTATTGACGTGATCATTTTAATTCAAATAACATTTTATTATGTGGGTTTTGTTTAGAGAAATACATCTTTATACGTTGTGGATTTTGAAAATTCCGGTATCTCCTTCTGATGCTCCGACTCAGAAGGTTTCAGAAGATTTTCTCGTATTTCAAGAAAAAATATGACAATATTGTATCTTGTTTTGATATCTGCTGATGACAGGTAATATTTGTGTGTCGTCCATGAGCTGCCCAAAATAGTTTTCACAAACCGTATACTACTTGAATGTCTACATTAAGGGTAACGCGATTGGTATATGTTTAAGGAATATTTCTTTTCACTTGATTGAGGAAGTAAAGTAGCACCGAACTAAGTATTTCACTTGATGCCTAGAAGTATTTGGAGACGGACGATAGAAAAAGAAATGTTTGTGTAAACTTTTTTGTAAGAAAATAATGAATATGAAACAGAAGAATGTACTTAACATTTCTGTGATGTACGTACATAAATTTAATACTATATTCCCTGCAATTTTATCACCATATTTCCATACATCACATTTATGCTTGTAGAAAATTGTATTAAATGAGTTACTTAGTTTGTTGTGGCAACGTGGCAAAAATACATGTGACTACACTTAGTTTAGAAACAAACCAATGAATTGTAAAGAAAGTTCATTATTTGAAAATAAAAAAGATAAAAACATTGCAAATGTTTAAAAATCTTATATTTTAAATTAGTAATGATGATGGAACGTGGGATGAACCATAATTATTTGTTATGTATCTCTATTTTTGAATAACTGACCTTCAGAAACACGAAGTATCATGTAGTATATTTCTGGGAAATTTTGTCAAATTAATGAAATAAATTTTTGTCAAAAAGAAAACAAAAAAATGAAGAACTGAATTACCTTCTTTTCCAGTAATATTTAAAAATAATTTTTAATGAACACATGCAATGATATAGATATATTTTCGTAATTAAGATAATTATTTCCAAATCTTCAATTCAATAGTCACTTAATCTCTTCAGTTATGATATGTCACTCAGGACAAATTGAAGTCATAAATATATCACAATCCTTTTTCAAAACGTGTCACGTGTTCATCTCTTCGTCCAATAACCGTATCAGCCCAAGTAATTATTTTCCAGGTAAGAATATTAGATTTAAATCATTACTCTTCAGTGCTCACTTCACATTTGATTGCTTTATTTCAATTCAAGTATGAATTTGTGTATATTTTTGTACTGGTATATTTCCTTTCGAGTTTTTGGCAATAATTGTAACAGTTGGCACCACTCTATCGCATCTCTTACCCTTTCTGTATCGTTGTCATCCTCAGTGCATAGTGCAGTGCGCTACTGACACACGCAGTTGAGTTCATACGCAGTCTCCTGGGAGGAATTTCATAGGAGGGGAAATTAGCATGGCGGTCGTCGGGGATTAGTGATGGAGGCCACGATGAATGGTTTTCACGCATTAACAAATGATGCACCCCGTCAATTTGTTGGTTGGAGTCCGATGAGGGAAGCAAGCAATGCCCTGCGTATTTCGTGGTTGCTAACGGAATAGCTCCCATGTGGTACAGGAAATGGTTGACGGACGGAAAACATCGGAGCAACCGAACACTCCATTGCACTGAGATTCTCTGAGAGATTTTTCCGCTTAAACTAGAATAATTTCATAATATCGTTTGTTTTCGTGTGTACGAAAATCTGTATATAAAATTGTATCTTTTATGTTATAGATCTTACGGAAATGTCAAATGTCTCTGAATCCCTTTCCGTTAGTTCTGTCCCCCGAAAGATATGGGTACTTCCAATTTCATGAACTATACCTCATTTCTCTCCATAAATCAAAATCCGTCGTGTACCAAGCCGCCGATTACAGCCAACCCTTCTGCATGACTTCAGGTGTCCCCCCGCATGGCAGCGCTGGCCTTGCTGGCGACGGTATTGCTCCTGGCGGCGAGCGTGTCGGCACAGCAGCAGCAACAGCAGCAACGACCCAAGATCTCTGATGAAGCATTGGAACACGCGCTCAATGACAAACGATACCTCACACGACAGCTTAAATGTGCGCTGGGAGAAGCACCCTGTGACCCGGTCGGACGTCGACTCAAGAGTAAGTGATTTCTAATTTTTACTTTCCAATTACACAGAGTATGCAAGAAAAGTATTGTAATCGGGAAAAATTGAGATCTCTTCGGATCTTTGCGAATTGGCTTCAGGAGAGCATATTTTCAAATTTTGGCGATGTCCAATGTCGTGTGTGTGTGTATGTTAATAATAATAATCTCCAGATATATTTTAATATCTCCCGATAACACACGAACAAATAGATTTTGGAACCAAACCGAATTTTCAAACCAAACTTGAGATCTAACTATGAATGCATTGGGAATAGAATCGTATTTCTGGACAGCTCATACCACCTTATTTACACGCCGCGCTCCATTTCCGGTTTCTTAATATTCAAAATATTGAAACTATGCATAGAAGCATTTTCATTGGTTAGTTATTTCTGCGTAAAGATTGCTAAACTGCATTCCTGTACGTCGCGCCGTTTTCGAGATACAGCGAAAAAGGTGTTGCAAACAGTTTAATGTGGAAGATAGTTCATGCAATCTGTACTTGAATATGTTATTATAATTTTTAGGAGTTTACCATGTATTGTGATGATAAATATTTTGAAACCGATTGATCCTTGAAACATTACATATTGTTTAATAATTATAATATATTATTATTTCTTTTTTGATATGTTTTTTCCCTTTCTCTTAAATATTTAATGTTATGTAGGGTGTTTCGTGCCATGAGTGTTTGTTACGAATTATAATTGGAAAGTTGAATAAGGCACACTCCAGATCTTTATATTTTTATATTCACCCTTTTTATAAAAATAAAGTTGATTTGGAAAAATGAAAACATGCATTACAATCTATTCCAAGTTAAACTATGTTTGAAAAATTATTTGACCATTTGTCTGTTAAAAGTAATATTCGTTACAAACATTATGACACATGAAATTGGATGATGGAGCCTTTTATATCTCATTTATAAAACCATCAAAATAAATTTAGATTTTTTTGATGCCATATTTTTGTTCTCAACGGGGGATATAATTCTCTATGAACCCAAATGACTACCCATTTACCAATGGAAATGTTTGAAATCCAATAACTTAATCAAATAATTCGGGTCGGAGGTGAATTCAAGGGCATCAATTAACCTTATACAATTACTTCCACCGATAATAGGATTCACGTGACCATTCACAACATACATATACTAACATCGTAAACTTATTAGAAGCAAAATTCATGTTAGAGTAATATGTTGAATTATACTGAATCCATAACCACATTGCAGGGAATACAATCATTGTATATTTCAAATTGTATAAATAAAATTAATCAAAAATAAAATATTTTTCACAATTGACGTTTAATTTTTGACTGCAACAATTTCTAGTGAATTGTTTCAATAGGAAAGAAATTGGTAAATTTCATTAATGCGAATGATATAAATGAATCATAATAATTTACTTTTCTCATAAAATTCAATGACTTTTCAATTTTCGTCTTATATTCATATTTATATAAATAATTAGGACACGACACTATTCATAGAGTGTCAATGTACTTTCGATGAGAGATTGCTCTTTTATTGTTGTGATGAACTCTCGAAAAAATATTTTTGTAGTGTTGATCTTTTTTTTTTATTAATGCCCATACTGATTTGCAAGAAACGTGTATCGAAAGTTTCAAATTCACATATAAAATAACTTAATCTTCAATTTATTATTTCAATCCATTGTAGAGTTTTTTCCTGTTACAAATATATTTGACAAAATTGTTTTAAACATTTTAATAAAATAAGTTTTTTTATTGTAATGGAAGAGAATTAATTTGAAATTTCTGTGTGTTTCGTAACTATTTTGAATGTCTCTTGGTAAATGCTTCACTCTTTGGTTTGTTCTTTCTTCCTTTCTTCGAGTGGAGATTCTTATTCTCCTTGAAGTGATGCACTGTCTCCTGAGATAAACATATACTTTTACAATCATTACACTGATTATCTTTGTGTTGGCCGTTATCATCTGCTCAGTGTCCTACTGAAATCTGAGATAGAATATTTCCAATCCTTTTCGCTTTGATCTATTGTTTCCATTGTTGGTAACGTCCTGCTTTTTTGTGTTTTCCTGCAGCCTTGGCGCCCCTTGTGCTGCGTGGTGCCTGCCCGCAGTGCACTCCCGACGAGACTCGTCAGATCCAGCGCACTCTCTCGCACATTCAGCGCCACTACCCCAAGGAATGGAGTCGCATTGTGAAGCAATATTCCGGCCGCTGAGCAGCCTCCTCTACCAAGACTCCGCCCTTCCCCTCTAATTTATTTTCACAAGTGTTTTTTTAACAAGAATGTCGAGGTCCCTTAGGTGCAGCATGTAAAAATCCACTCATTTATTTACGATACTTCTGTTTAACCTATTGACAATATATTTTTCGTAGATTAGTGTGTTTCAAGTTGTAGTAAACATAATTCATGTTTAATCATTCCATACAAAATAAATTATACTAAGTTATTAATTAATTTTCACACTTAATCGAAAGATTAAGTTTGAGAAGAAAAGTTACTCAAGTACCTCCACGAGATTCTAAATTCAAAGTTGTGTGTGAAATGAAATTGTTATTACGCAAACGCTGGTAAGAAGCTTTAAAAAATCCTTCTCGAGGGAAGAATGTCTTGGTGAAGGCAAATGATGCTGCCTCTGTGGATGAACTCCGTGAGACATGGCCAAGCCTCAAAGCAGTGCGTTTACCTAAAGATTAGTCTAACCATTTATGGAAGCCTGACACAGGCAATTGTTTGTTTTGTTCTATTGAAACATAAAAACAAATATTTTGTAACAGAAAAGTTATAAATTTTGTAAGTGATACTTAGAATAAAAATTCAATATTTTATCATGTGTCTTTTCTTTTAATCCTTAAAAATTATCCGATTGACGGTAATGAAATGCAAGATCATTGTGTTGGAGAATTTGCCTTACATTTCAGAGTGGAGCAAATTCGTAATTCCCGAGTAATTACATGGAATGAAGGAGGATGTGATACACTCGCAAAACAAATCACGACTTTAATTATTTCTGTACAGATAGATTGCTGCTTCTGAGCGCCAGCTAAGATTGTTTTCCCCATTCCATTTGCCTTGAATAATAAAGCAAGCCCCTCAATATACAGAGAGAGAGAGAGAGAGAGAGTGGGAAGAGAGACCACAGTGAGACGAAGCGCGTGTCGTCGGGAGAGGGATGGGCAAGAGAGAAAGAGAGAGAACTAGAAGTGACGATGGGAGACGCGCGAAAGCAGCTGGAGACGGTTGAATGCCAGAAGCAAACATGAAGCTCAGAAATCATCGGAGGGGTAGCGAGCTCTTTCACTAATAGGTTTCGCGGAGGGGTGCATTTTATTTCAGCGCAGATTCGCTTCCTCGTACAATAGAGAGCTGTTGCTCAACTTGTGACTTCTATAGAAAGCTTGTATGTCTAGTTTTTTTAAGAATAAATTTGACGAGATCGAAGAATAGTAATTGCACTTATTCATCAGGCAGAAGAAGTTTGGCACAGAAAATCAAATTTGTATTAAAGTGATTAAAAACATTTCTTCAAGTTAATATGAATTTACGTGAATGTATTATAATATTTATAACACAAGATTCGAAAGTTAAACAGTTTTAAATTAAATTAAATTGGAAAATAATACCTATTTTGACAGTGAAGGGTGAATTATCAAATAAATTGAAATTATTTCAAATCATATAAAAAAAACTGATTTGTCTCGTCTATTATGAAGCCCTCCGATTCCTTCTGCTCGCTTTTCATAGTTATCACATAGTTCTGTTTCCTATAGTTACGACAGAATATGGTGACGAACAGAAAAAGTGAACAGATTATGGTTTCTTACATTCAAGACGTCCACGAAACTTAATAAGCCAACAAATCATAGAAATCTAATCATTGATGCCGATGTAATTCTTTGCCAAATTTCTTACATAGCTCAGTTCACTGTAGAAAAAAATTGCTACGAAAGGATTCTGGATTATTCAATGTCATTTGGTTAGAGTTAAAATATATTACCTTGCATTCTATATTCTCATTTTTCTACATTCTATTACTTTATAACGCATACATGAATAATTTTCAGTTCAATGTACAATATCGATTTAAGTCTCATGAAACAAAATAAAAAAAGCAGAAAAATGCATAAATAACTTACTTTACAATAAATATCTGCAATACATACAGCTAGAGTAATTCCATCAATAGGATTATTGAAAATTTTCGAAGTTATTATTATTATTTTTGCATAAATCAAAACCGTTCATTTTTTTAAGTTAACGTGAAACGAAAATCACGACCTTGCACACCTATTGCGCAGAATACATTGCTAAGGGACTTAACTAGAATATTATCTAGGGGTTGACATAGAGCATGAAGAGTTTTCCCAACCGACTCATACGATTTTCCTTATGAACTCTATACATAGATTTTTGAATGAGCTCGTAACAACTCGAGGTTTACTTTACAATTTTAATGGACTCTTTCTCATTAAAAGAACATTTTGAAGGCACAAAACATGTCTTCAATATTCTTATTTTTTCTGTTTAAACATATCATCTATAGACAGGCCAGAATCTAATTTGCGTTTAAAAATAGGCAATAATATACACGGTATATTCAAAAGAGAGACTTCGTAAGATAGGTTTTTACTTGGAGTCTTGCCTTCTAAGAGACAGGATAATTTAAATTTCGCTAACCTTCACAAACAATCTCCAGTATTATATTCACTTGTTTTATTTTTCAGAAGAGAAGCTTTGTTATTATCTTTACAAAATTGGAAATATTTTTATATAATATCGTAAAGCGAGGTTTGGGCCATTTGGCCCACTCTTCCATCTAAAAGTGACTTGGGTGAAGGAATTGGAAACGAGATGCGATGAGTTGCCATGCAACTAATGGTACAGGACGACATTTGTTTGTAGTAGGTGAGAGAAACCCCAGCTGAAATCTCGACCTAGTTCGGCCGTGCAGAGTTTGAACCCGCGCTCTACCGCTTAGCGATATTGTGGAAGTGAAGACGCTACCACTACACCACCACTGTACTGATAGGAATGTGCATTATTTGGGAATGCCTTTAAAAATGAAAACCACGTATTCTATTCTCAATTAACTAGTTTCTAAATTATTTAGTGTTTATTTGGTTTTGGATATTAAATAATCAAATGTAAAATTTTCACGCGTCCAATAACATAGAAATAGGATTTGCAGCACACATAAATAAGTTTGTTACGTTAATCTGTATATACTATATGATGAAATAAATAAATGAGAAAAGAATATACATTTGTATCTGTGTAGTTATACAATGTGTCTCTCGAAATAAAGTGTGTCGTTTGCTTATTCAGTTACATACGATTAAAGTCTAACAAAACTTCAAACCCGGATTCTGAAAGAGCATATCAAGTAGTGTAGTATTTGTATGTTCATAAAAATGTGTTTGTCACAACTAATGAAGATAGTCTTCTATTTTAAGTGACGTTAAATGTTCAGAATATTACTAATATTATTTTAGGAAGATGCCTATGGATACACAGCATTATGCGTCAAGTTAATTCAAAATTGGTAAGAAGAAAATATTTGTTAAATTTTGGTCTCGTGGGTTCTAGATATACCGTGGACATTATGACAGCTGTCAGTAATTTATTTTTGACGGTTTATAATGTTTTGAAAGTAGGTGCTGAGTTAACAATCGAAGAGTGTTTTAATTTTAATTCCTACCATGAGATTTGTAAAGATACATTTAGGGTATGAGGGTGTAACTTTCTCTTGATTGTAATTTAGAGTGAGAGTGTAAAATTTAATCAGCATGGTGTATGGAGGGTGTAAATAAAATGAGAAGACTACAAAACGTTTGGCTGTTTTATATGAAAGGGACGATGTAGCTTACATTTTTACGTGTTTTTAAGAGAAGAAACTCATCACAAGAACAACCAGACTATTATTAATATCTTAGCATAAAAAGGGGGTAATAGATTTTTGGGACTCCAGCTGTAGGGGAATAAATTTGATCCTGAACGTCAAATGATATAATACGAAAGGAAGAGGCCCTTGAGCAACACCTGAATTTTATTGTCAGTGCTATCAAGAAAGAGCAGTAGACTTCAGCAAAGAAAAAAACAACAATAGAAGCAAATAGGAAGTGTGTCGAAGACGTATACTTTTGAACACCGAGTAAACTTTATTCCAGACTGTGAAAAACTTGATAAAAACGTGTAGAATTTGTGTATTAACAACTGATAAAAACATGACCACATTCATTTTATTGATTGTTTATTGGTGGGGCCAGTCAGAGAAAAAATAATATTTCGCAATGACACATGACTCATGACACATGTTTATATGGAATGGACTGAAGAGTTTTGAAAGTTTAAAGTTCGGGGAGGGTTTACTTACTGGAAGAACTATTGAAAGGATTATTTTACACGCTTTGTATGAAGAGTGAAATAACGTTGAAAGTACTCGTAGTTAAAGAGGACATCCTCGTTGAATAAAGTGGTCAAATGGACTCTAATGTGTACATGTAGATGCATGAATTGTCAGACGAGTTTTTGTCTTTAACAGAGATGGAAATTCGTGAATATAAGAAAGAATGGCGTTTATATCTATTAAATATTTTCATGTTTAATATTTCGAGGTAAGTTTCGAGATAGGGAATTGAAAATTCGATTATCTCTAGTACTTTATTACTATGATGAACGGATGACTCCTACTCTAGTTGGTAGAATTTAAATTCATAAAATATAAGTACATCCTTTTATAGTAAATTCCACAATCTCAAGCCAGTTAGTGTTTTTAATCTAAGAAATTAAACAGCACGTGAAAATACGAAGGATTTATCCAAGCGTTTTATTTCTAATCTCTTGCATCTTCTGTGAAGCATATTTTGGCACGAGCTCTTTATCTTTCTTGTTCTTACTTAATTGGATCTTACTAAAATGTTTTTGCTTAGCTTAATTATGAGTGTAGTGTCAAAAGATTCTGCTCCGTTGGACAGAATATTTTGTGAAGAGCGTCGTTCCTTAAGGGATGCGTTATTTTCGATGTATATTTTAAATTGCTGTTTACTGAATCTGTGATCCTTTAGATACCTTCTTTGTGTTATACCAACTTGAGTAAATTCAATTCTTATTAGATTTATCAATTTCTCGCAACCAGTGATGTATTGGAATTGTTGAAACACGATAGAATTTTTTCTCAGTTTCCTCCACACCAAATTATTTGAGGAGGTGAAAGAAGGCAGTGTAATTCATTTTTTAAAAAAATGAGTTAAGTATATATCTGCATTCTTTATGGTAAACTCTTTTAGATGGTTGAGAATATCATAACTCATATTATCCGCATAATTAGCAGCACAAGATTGATTAGCAAGGCAAAATGCTTCTTGTGCTAGTGAGAACAGTGGTATAAGTAAGTCTGGAAGGTTGGTAAGACTAAACTCTTTTTAAAAGACAATGATGGGGAGCCGTCAAACCCAAAATCATATCGACCAATTACTGTGATACCAACTCTAGAAAAGGTACTGGATAAATAGATAACAGAATTATTGACAACGTATTTGGAAGAGGGAGAGCTGTTAAACAGTTAGCAATATGGTTTCAGGACAGGACGAGGGACAGCGAATTTCGTAAAAGATCTAATGAATATCATAACGAAAAGGGAAGAAAAATGTGGCATGTGTTTATTTCTTGACATAGCGGGAGCATTTGACAGCAGATTGAGAAATTATATTGATGAATTTGCAAGAAAAGAATGTACCAGCGGAAATATAAAACATATTGCGTTCATATTTTGAGAAAAGATACATATACATGGATATTGGGCAAGAGAAAATTATACGCGAGATGTCAGTCGGATATCCGCAAGGCAGCAAGAGCGGTCCCGTATTATGGAACATATTGATGGATGAGGTTCTAAAAGAATTGCTGGAGAAGAACGTAAATTGTGTTGTTTACGCTGATAATCTGGTGTTGTTTGTGGAAGGTGGGAGTTGGAGGCAGCTAGAGAAGGAAGGACAGGACGTTTGTGAGAAGAGTTGTGTAAAGATGAAATTGAAGATATCAGGAGAAAAAAGTGGAGCAACGTGGTTTGGGTGTCCAGTTGAGACGCGAACCGAGAATTAGGTTAGGGTATAACAACATCAAGGTTGTGCGCAGGTTTAAGTACATATTAATAATGATAGACGAAAAATTATTGTTTAGGAACCATCCGAATTACATAATGGAAAAAGCAAAAAAGGTATGGATTAATGCGAGTGGGGTATACAAAATTCAATGTTCGGAATGAAGACATGGTAAAGCGGTATAAAGGAGCCATACGGCAGGTAGTATGTTACGGATGTGGTGTGTGGGGTCATGGAGTGGTATATTATCTTTGAACAAAAATCTCGACAATTACAACGGCTATGTTCAATAAAATTGAGTGGATGCAGTAAAACAGTATCTACTGATGCTTTAGAAGTGTTGTTAGGAATATGGCCAATATATTTACAGATTCAGAAATTTATATTTCGGAATGTTTTGATTTGAAAAATTTGATATGTCCGAAAAGGCTAAAAGAAACAGGGGAAATTACAGTCAATGGGTAGAAGATAAACAAACACGATAAATTTGGAAGATGAAAAATAACAAAAGAATTACTCAACGGTTGGCAAATTTGATGGGACAAGACGTGTAAAGGCAGAGAAACAAATGCGTACATACTTGAAGTAACCTTCAAAGAGAGTAATTAAAGATGGTTTAAACCAAACAAGATTTTGATGGAGTTGCTCATAGGTCATGGAAATTTTTTAACATATATAAGGAGGATTGGAAAGGATGTAGAGACAAATTGTTTGTGTGGCAGATGTGAAGAAGATGAATACAACATACTTTAGAAATGTGCTTTTTATGGCGAAAAGCGAGCTAAATTTCTAACAGATAAACGTATAGACATTTTTGATAGCAGAAACAAGGCAAAATTAATAGAAGAAGAATAAGCTAAATTCAATTTATTTTTAGAATACGTTACAAAAGTTGGAAAATTCGGGATGCCATGAAGATAGAATAGAAAAAGAGTGATATGTCAATAGACAAGAAAATAAGTTTGGAAATGGAAATTAATCAAAACAGAACCCTGTAATGGCATTGTTAAAGGTAGGGTGATCTAGAATCAAAATAAATGTAAAAAATCGTGTAAATATGCAATTTACACAACTTTTCCTACCACACTGAGGACATACTATGTTTTCATTAAAATGAATATTGTATGAGTGGGCGAATATGAACTTGATGTTATGATAGATAGTTTAAGTGTCTAGTTACTCAGACACTGTAACTATTTATTTTCCTAAACCTGTTATACCTTTCTCAGGGGAGAATGCTGTAACGAAAGTTGGCCTATTACGTCTTTGAGGGAAAAGTATATCTCAATTAGACCCACACAAACCACCCTTAAAATTTTGTTTATTTACAAAAATTGAAAAAACATTAACTGAACTTATTACGGAGTGGTTGTGACATAACATAGAAAATATTATATTGTGTTTTTTAAGGATCTACTGGTAAAACACTTTATTTCTCATTATGACATTGCATTGTGTTATACACCATTCATTTCGCCGCCTCATTTACTGCAACTAAGTGTATGCAAAATTTTGGGAATATCTCTATTCTACTATATCCCCAAAATGAAAACCAAGGTGATAATTAGACACTGTAGCTTTCATTTAGATGGCACCACTACGTAAACTGAAAGCAGTGATTTGTGATTGACACATATACTTTAGTGCAACAGTCAAACTCTAGAAAATACTATTCATCAAACATAAACATATTCCTTCAATTTGTCGGTAAGTTACTTTAAGGAAAAACGTGCCCCCTAAAAAACTGCTTTCAGCACCATCTAGTGGAGACTGCAAAATCTTCCACGAAGTACAAAAAATTGACAATTATACAAAATTCAATAAAATTAATTCTATACATGACACAGACTGATGTATTTTGCAATCGATTCCTTATATCCATACATACACATATACAATTTAAAACAAACAAAAATCATCCATTACGGGCACTTTGTGTCACGAAATGATTTTACAATGTCAAACTTATTTTCCCTCACATCTCATCGACTTTGGAGAAATGGACTAATGTGGGATATTGTTAACAAATGCAGGCGACTGAAATAACTCACCCCCAGGGTTTAAACTCGCAACCAAACGTTTTCTATATGTACTAGCGTTATTTTTTGTAATCAATCTTTAACGTTCAAATTTACACGATAAGTTTTACAAATTTTTGAAAAATTGAGAACCATTAATCCCGTCATTTTTGAAAGTATTCAGGACAAGAAACGTACTTACAAAGTCGACCTTTTTGCATTCAAAACATCTTGTTAACAATAGAAAAATTATCTACTATTGGATTTCATTAATGTATCCAGTTCACTAAAATAAATTAAACACTCGCCCCCAAAGGCTTATATGCTCAACCAAACATTTCTATACGTACTAGCGATTTGAGTTTTTTTTTTGCAATTGACACGTTATACTTTTTAAATTTTTCCAAAATTAAAAAAATCACGTCCAGCCATTTAGGAAAATTTCCGAGTCAAGATATTGCTATAAAGTCGGCCTTTTTTGAACTTGATACATATCGTCGTCTATTGAACAATGGATTAATATTGGATTTCGAAAGGAAATCTAGTTCACTGTAGTAAATAAAAAACTCTTCAACAAGGGCTTAAATGTTCAACCAAAAGTTTTTGATATATACCAGTGATTTGCAATCTTTTTGCAATTGATCTGTACGTCCAAATTGATAGTCAAATATTTCAAATGTTTCCAAAATAAAAAATGATATCCCATGCAAGCATACTTTCAATCACTGAGAACTGCCCCCTCATTGCGAGTTCGAAATAGAATTAGAATAAAAATGCAAAGAAAGAAAAGAAGACAAGATGTATTCAGTGAATGTATATTTTTTTACAATTTGCATAATATTTGTTTCTTGTAATTTGCGTTATATTTGTTTATCGTATATGATATTTATTGCAATATGTGTAATACTTGTTTTTTGTAATCTAAAGTTTATTTTCTCGTTTTCTGTTTACAACATTTTACAATTTCAAATATTGATAATCGATATTGGTGGTGTATATTTTTTGTATATTTGTTGTGTACTTTATAAAATAAAATAAATTAATAGTAATTTATATAAAAATTACTCTCAATTCATATACAAATTATACAAATAATTATTATAAATTCATTTTATTGATTAAATAACGAAGTAAATATATTGGACTACTCAGGTCTCGTACTCAAATGTATGAATGCAATGATCTCTTGATGGAAAAATGTTAACTACGTGGTTGTTACGTTCTGTAATATAGAATCTGGATGTAAAGAAATAATTTGTTAGGTCGAAGACCTCGAGGGGTGTCTAGGATGCCCCCTAGCGAGCAAAGTGAAGTAGGGTACCTACTATACCTCTTCAATTTCCTAACTAGCGCTCTCCTTGCGCCACCTCGGGGTGATAGTCTGAAGCTCGTCGTTGGAAGTGCATCTCTTTCTTCGCGTTGTCGCTAGGGGCTATACCAGACGAGGGTGAAGCAGTAGGGAGTAGTGATGAGCTCCCAGGATGAAAATGGTACGTCGACTGCTATCTGGTCGAGTATTGTCATATTGGAAGAGGAAGTCACGCTTCCATATTCCGTGTCGCCGTCGTAGTTGAATACGTTTCTGGAGTTGAATACGTCGGTATCCTTGGTAGCATGTTTCAAGCAGTCTATTCTTCCTTTCATAGTAACCTCATAGTCCACCGTAGCCTGCAATTGTCAGTTTCTATGCTGTTGTGCGTTGTGCAATGTGCATACGTACTCTTAAACCGTGACTAATGACTCACATCTACTTTACGTATTTGCACTAACATCATATGGTAGCTGATCACGGAAAGAAAATCTATTTCCTTCCTTGCATAATTTCAAATTACTACTTTTCCGAGTCAGTGTGAATAATTATTGAACGACCCATTTATATTTTGCTTTGGGAAAACTTGTGTCGCACGAGCACCTAACATAGTGTTCAGACTCTGATGCATATGTTACGCACAAAACCCTAATTCGGTCATTGGACGAAAATAACGACCAAAACTAGTTTTGGCAGATGCGTTTTAGCTAGAACTAGTTCTGAGCGTTTTTGAAACAACCAATACTTGTTTTTGACGTTCAGCTATTGCCAGATCTAGTTTTGAGCGTGTTGAAAGACAAAACTAGTATTGTGCATTTTCACAAATAGTGAAGTTTCGTGTGCGGTAAGTGGATATAATTTCTGGTGTGTTTACTATCTTTAAAATTTGATTTTCATTCATGAGGTATTTATAAGAGTGATTTATTTCAATCGTAAAAATCACAGGGAAATTATTTCCACATGAAAATTTTATGCATATACGGACTAATTCTAATATAATACGGTTTCTTCAGATTTTCACTAAAATATTAAATGAAAAATCATGAACAATTCGTAATAAAATATGAATGACTGGAGTCAACATCTTAACTTCATATCATTTATCGTGGCACATGAGAACAGGAATTCACTGAAGAGGTTTAAGTGATATAAAATGTTTACAAACAATTCAGAATGTATTAACGTACTTTTGATTTCTTAACGATCAAACCCTTATAAATAACACCGTTTTAAAGTTATTACTTTTAGTATTTGCATGCCAATAATTTAAAGATATAATCATGAAAAATGTGTTTCCATAATGAAACATCCATATATCTAAGTATTCTTGAAGTGAGACTTTGGATAACATATTGTAGGTGTTTATGTTCCTGTAGTTTAAAAATTGTTCTTAAACCTAATCTAATACTCAAGCTTTTAAACACTTGTCAGGCGTAATTGAGAATTATGATAATTACCCTTAATTGCATCAGTAAAATCACAGACACTTTTGACTTAAAACGTGATGTTTTCATACTTGACGTACACCTTGTCAAGCATATTAACTGCAATTATAACACGCATATTAAAAGTTCTTCTTTATTGTTTGTCACACAACTGTCATCATGTAACATTACGGCATTTGTAATATCTACATCGTACATAATAATTGCAAGGAGCACCTTACGGGTGAATTCTGGAGAAGGCATGAAAGATGGACGTCAGAATTAACATGCTAATACCAAATTAAAAATTGTAATATAGTTTCAAAGTTTCACACAATCCACTCGGTGCTACGATATTCCCACTGCGTTAGAGCTATTAATGACTTGCCAAATAATGCAAAACGAGTTATCTTTTAATTGTTCTATTATTTATGTTAAAATTTTTATAATACTTAAACACTCTTGAGCATGTTCCAAGTATTACAAGTTCTATATTACGACTAGTTATGTATCAGTATACATTACGCCAGTGAGAGTGAGACGTAAAAACAAACTCTCTGACAAAATGCCACACTGCGGCAACCAGTTGGAACGGAAGAGCAAGTCTTATGAATCACCATTCACTTCCTCTTAGAAAATTACACACGGAACTCAGATGACTCATGTAACTAATATTAGAACAATTATGACAATACACTTTAAGCTTAATCATCAACGCCAGTTATTTCGTCGGTTATTATATCTCTGGGTTCCATTTTATGACATCAGCTTCTCTCGACACTGCGCGTTTGGCACACACCACGCCTTCAGATTCTTCGAAGGAATCACGCTACTGATTTCTCATTTACACACACATATATACATTCCCATGAGACACTATTATTTATATTATTACTTTTATTAATATACAGATATTGATTGAAAAACATTCATAGTGTAACAGTATTTTGTTCAAAACAAGTTATTCCTTGCAAGACAAAAAGTATAGCCTGTTGTGGTATCAATTGCAATGAGAATAAAAATACCAAAATAATAGAATATCTCGTAATTTTTTGTTTATTCGCAAGAAGCTTGTTTTTCCCCTGACCGTGACGGGGGTGAGAAATTGAGATGGTCAGGTGTTGGGATGCTGGGATACTTGGTTTCAAATCATAAATTGTCTCGAGTGGGTGAGAGAAACATATTGTCCAATCGAGCAGGATTTTAACCCACGTTCTTGAGTTCAGACGTATTGTTCATACGATTTCTGCCTGCTACATTTACACATTAGTTTTCTGTTTAAAGAAGCTTGAATAATATTTGTCAGTGCAAACACACTTTTGGTAATTTTAAATGAAAGGTATGATAATGAGGACAGCAAACGCACTGCAGATAGGAAAATACATCAATTTCTGTATACAACGAAATTGCATTTACATATCTTTTATGAACTTATAAGACTGATATGTAACTATATGTTTTGAAATAATATTCTGAATATTTATTTTACTTTCAAATAAAAGACAGTAATAAATTCATCTAGCGACTTTGAGCATTAGCAGAGCTGGAAGACGACCAAAACATGGAGGACCTCGCTAGAAATGACCCTCTTACTACATAATATTTTCTCACTGTGCTGCAGACGGAGAAACGTACATGAGAAAGTATGTGCAATGGTTTTGCACCACTAACTGAATAATATAATAATAAAAGAAAAAATCAATCATGTCATAATGTTCATTTGTTGAACGAATCGTGTCGATTGCTAGACCCCTGCCTCATCAGAAATGACAAATTTTGACTACTGATTTCATGGACTTCATACACAAGAATGTAATATAATTTTGTTAAAATTCCCTCCCTACCCTAATTTGACAGTTTTATGGATTTTGGGTAGAAATGGATGGGAATGTGATTAGATACGTAATGCAATTCGGGAAAGAGAAAACAATGAGAAATAAAATGTTTCTTCGAAAAAAAAATTCTTTTAAAATTTTATAATTGCCCATATAAAAGCATAATTTACGCCTAGAATATAAAATCGTTTTTGCTCCTTTACGATTTTGAAGAAATTTTTTTCCCAGCCCAAAAAGGACTTCCATTGTAGTGTTTGTAAATGGCAAATGTAGCGTGCTATTGAAGCTTATAAACATGGAGCGATAGGAGGTACGAGTTTTGTGGTAGGCTATTGTTAGTAGGTGGGCCGGTTAACTAGGTATACCAACAACTTGGTGCACGTTGAGGGGTTAGTAGAAATGGTTAATAATGGTTAGAGTTATTGATACTAGCAGGAGGTGGATGGAGGAAGGAGGATTCACTTTTCAGTAGTCACAACTACGAGAACTGGGACATTCATGTGAAACGTTAGAAATTTTTTATGGCCCCACCGGGAATTGAACCCGGCATGACTTTGTGAAGAGCAACAACGCTACCACTTGAGCCACAAGAGGGGGAAAAAGACTTGCATAAACAGTGAATCTCGTTCTTACCAGTGCGCGAGTTTTGCGAATGTCTTGAATATTTATTTGTTGAAGACTTCAAAGAATGCGAATATAATTTTAATCCCATCCCTTTCAAAAAACGCAAATTTAGAAAATTTGGGAAAAACAATAAAATTTTGCATGTAGTTTGTAAAATTATTCACTACACCATGGTTATTTCAGTTTATAAATGAAAATAGAAAATTTGGTTCAAGTTACCTCCCTCACAAAAAATTAGTGCCAGTCGTTAAAAACAAAACATTTTACCATATATAAAATATGTATAATATATACGAAATCATATTAAAATTTTGAAAAACACTATTGTTTGAACCCATTCCCTTACCAAGTCTCATGAAATGATGTAACACATTAAACAATGATGTAACAACTCATCCTTTACATTTCTGAACAACAAGAAAACCTTGGAAAAAAGGGTAGAAATGAAGAAGAAATTCATTCCTGGACTAAAAAAATTCATTATTCAATGATTTCATCAAATTTCATAAAACATTAAAAATCATATAAGGTGCGTGCGCCAAAGGTGAACCATGCCCTTTTCTCTATTCTATGAGTCGAGCTACCAGTTGTTACATGTGGCATATCATAGAACGTATTTTCTATGGTATTCAATTGGTATTTTGAAAAATGTCATGTCTAGGACGTATGGTGACCTAACTATTGATCGTTTTTAGGTGTAATGTTGTCTGTTGTAAATTCCTCACTGTTTGTAATATTACGTCTATATAAATATGCATTATCGAATGCTCCTCTCATTTCCATAAATAATACATTCTCTTTCGTGTTTTCAGATCATCTAGCAGTCGAAGAACAACATCTTCTGTACCCGTCTCTTTCGTAATCCATACTGTCCATTATCCAACTTTCCTTATCGTTCCAAATACCACAATGTTTTTTTGTGATTTATTTACCAAATATCTTCCCCTGGGAAGGAACCAGGGATATTGGTCTATACGACCCTGGGTTGCTTAGGTCTCTTGTGATATCTCATTCTCAGAACTTTCGATACATCTGGAAGATATCCCTTTTGTACAAACATTATATTATTTCAACCAGCGATTCTATAGAAAATTCTATAGAAATCTTAACAATGCTTAGGTTATCCCGTCTTTGCTTGGTACCTATTTTCTCTTAGTTCCTTCTCCAATTTCCTCTATTCAGTCAGGATCATCCTTTCCATTTTCTCTTCCTTCATCATCCCTTCCATAGCTCACTTCCTCTCTGTCCTCATCTACGTTATCTCCAAGTTACATTTTCAGTATCCTATCTCCTATCTCTTCCCATGTTTACATACGTCTTCTCTACTCCATATCTCCATCCTTCTCACCATATTCTTTGCTAATTTAAATAGGAGCTTCCAACATGTTTTTCATTAATAAATTTTCCCAACCCTTCTTCTTCGCTTCCTTAACATCAATTTTAAACTCTCTCTGTTTATATATGTATCTTCTGAACACTTCTGCTTTTATCCAACCTTTTCTGTCTTCTCTTCGAAAATTCCCTCCGCAACTTATTACTCTTTTCCTCAAGCATCCCCGGGCGTCATATCAGTCCGCTTCCCCTCGTTTGTTTCTCCTCGCACTCTCTGAATTCCTGAAGTAAGATGAATTGAATTTCAAGTATATATTCCTCCGATTTCTCTGTCTCTACTATCTTCGTCACAATTATTTCTTCTTTCCTTCCACCTTAATTTAATAAAATAACTCTTAATATCCTTCACACATCCGTCTTGCTATCTTCGATTTTCCGGTTTTTCGCTTTCTTCGTCACACTAAACTATGTCCCTGCACGTTTTCTACTTACTCCATTCACATACTTCCATCCTTCTATCTCAAAATCTCACATTTATTCGTTATTGTAAAGTCTATTTCAGATTAATGAAGTGACTACGTATGGTTTTTTCTCCTTATATATTTTTTAACAGCAAAACATTGTCCAATATTTCTCCAGTGCCCGTACACCCTATCACACATTCGTAATGATACACACCATACAAATCACCTCGCCTTTCCTCCTCATCCTTTTACGATTTTCTCAATTATATACATGCGTGCCTTTATATCAGTAAAATATTGACAATACATATTCCCCAGAACAAAATTATATTACCCTATAATGGGGATGTATTTATCTAGAACCGGTACTCTCACATCTGTATGGTTTAGAATAACTGCCGCCCACGTACTCTCCTTGTACACTGTCCTACTATTTACCAATATGTACATATAACTTAATAATTCCGATCATTACAAATTAAACATAATATACGTTATTATCAATGTTCAGCTGATTATTTAGCCTAAAATAAAATGATAGCAGATTTCTTCCCCCTCTTACTCAAGTCTAGATTAAAATGAGCTCAAAGAATATACAAAAAACACTTGTGAGGTAAAAGGTGAAATAAAGCAGGTTAGAGCGGGGTATGACGACGATACGTCAGCTTTAATATGTTTTGTAAATGAGGGAGATCCTTTCCATCTTACTTTGAAATGCATTCTTTAAGTAAATGTAAGAAATTTTCTTCATTATACAATTAGGGAGCAAATGGACTACTAATGTGTAATGAATGTCAAGAAATTAATTTATTATTATAATGGATACATTAATACTTTTTTGAATTCACTTCTTTATTAAGTATTTAATTTACAAATTTCTTATTAGTTTTCTCTCTGCATTATCTCGATCAATTTCCTAGGTTTCAATTCGTAAATATACTTTATGTTCGATGACTGACTAACCGAGGAAAAACTGGTGATTGAAAAGAATTGCACACTCCTTCGTCAGTATGACCACCATTCTCATTCGATTAATTTATTCTTTGCAACACAAATAAGTGCAGAGTCATTCGATACTCATTGTACCAAAAACAAAAATAAACCAGAAAAAGAAACGTTTTGTATTGCATTACTAAAAATAATCGAATTCTCGACGGCAGCACGATAAAAGAATAACTTATTATTAATTGTACGTCAAGCAAGAGTAAGTTTTTATTCGTTATTGCAAGTAATTTAGTCAAATAAAATATTAACTTTCTATTCGTCATTCAATGTTTGTTAAATAAAGGAATAACTTTGTAATCGTTATTTATTTTTTCAACTAAAAGAATAACTTGTCATTGGTCAATCAATGTTCATCAAATTAAAAAAATACACTTTTGATCGTTATTTTTGCTACGTGAAATAATGAATTATTTTAATATGCTCTTATTCTCTTATTAATAATTCCGATTGTAAGAATGATTTATTCTGATTATTAGCAACCCTGCGAATAAATAGTTTGCAAGATTTCTGAGATGAATCTTCCAATGCTATGACGTTCAAGTTAAAATCACATTGGCGTACGGTACCCTTCGAGATGATGGTGAGAAGGGTGAGACGTAAAAATAATATAGAATCACCTGTATTAGAGTCAAATCCATGATTTTCGGGTTGGTGAGATGCATTATTAAAATCAAAGGTGAGAGATGGAAATAGTGTAATACAATGAAGTCTCATGCTCAGTCCTTACTAGTTTCGACGGGAAAGATTAAGATCTGCGTGTGATGGAATAGTGCTTGAAAAACTACTCGCTTTCGTCAGACACAAGACGTGATGATGACACACATGCCTTAACCTTCCGTTAGTCGCAAGCTTCTATGTTGTGTGTAGCGAAAAATTTCTCTTCTCCACTCTCCAGTGAGTGAGGGGATCGGGAATCCCTTCTAATTAGTCAAAAAGAAATTATAAGATTATCAGTTTTTTCAATGAAATTGTGGAGTCATTTCTTTATTTGAAGTAGTTTGTAACACAGTACAAATTTAATGTAAAATGAGGTTTTATTAATACACAAAGACAATTGTCAAATACTTTTGAAAAATATTTTCTGAATTCCTAATTCCAAGTTCGTCTGTATTTGAATATTATTACTTGTCTGGAATCTTAATTAATGCCAAAGGAGAAAATTTACAATGGACGATGGATAATTGGAATTTACAAAATTTAAGTTATTTTAGGTAATATAGGTAAAATTGATTCATAAATTATTCAGTTTCTGCAAGACGTTGCAAGTTTGATGACAACTCTCTGCATTATAAATAATTCAACTACGTGATGAATTGAAATTTTTTCGAAATATGTCATTATTTAATTTGTACTGATATAATATGAAATGCTAGCATGAGTACTCGCGGCTGCAAACGCATGAATTTGCGATTATTTCTCATTTAATCCTTCTTAATCCTCATTGACGTATTCTTGGTAAGGGTTGTAAAAATGTTGGTGGCTTGGAAGTGTTAACAATTTTTTTTTTTTTTT
>NNCF01128512.1:277459-307742 GCA_002313205.1 Laupala kohalensis | reverse complement strand
AAGAGGAAAATGAAAGATACCCTAGCCCTAATAGCGTCGGGATCGAAAAGAACAAGAGGTGACCAAGGGAGGTTAGAAAAGAGAAAGGAAGGAGCATAGCACAAGTAAGTGGGAGCAATGCCAGACTCAGCTCGCGGTCCCGTGTTCGCCAAACACGTACTTACTAGATGTAAGTCCCCTGGGGGGAAAGGAAAATGAAAGATACCCTAGCCCTAATAGCGTCGGGATCGAAAAGAACAAGAGGTGACCAAGGGAGGTCAGAAAAGAGAAAGGAAGGAGCATGGCACAAGTAAGTGGAAGTAATGCTAGACTCAGCTCGGGGCCCCGTGTTCGCCAAACACGTACTTACTACATGTAAGTCCCCTGGGGGATAATGTATATAATCGTGCCAAAGTTGAGTACACATAAATCTAAATTAATTTGAGCCATAAGACACAACACAATCATGCAAGAAAATAGATCTTAAAATTGTTTTAAATTTTTTTTTAAAAGTACTACAGCAATGACGTGATAAAGTACAAGACGGATTTAACTCTTATTAAAATCAATAAATTCTTTTACATTGTAGAAGCACTGGTGCAGGAGGTAGTTTTTAACAGCGGATTTGAAGATATTCAATTTCATAATGTCTTTTATATTCTTGGGCAGGGAATTATATAGAACGTTTCCCGAATGATGCGGTCCTTTTTCGCAAAGAGTGGTTCACACACTAGGGCGATGAATATTATTACTATTGCGAGTATTGTGTTCGTGAACAAGACTGTTTCGTATGAAGCAAGGGTGGCACTTCAGTAATTCGGTCTTAACAAACAAGACCGTTTCATAAATATAAATGCAGGGAAATGTTAAGATATTTAATTCCTTGAATACAGGTTTACAAGAGTTTCGGGGGCGAAATTGACAAATTATCCGAATTATCCTCTTCTGAATTTTGAAAGTTTGAATACTCTGACCGGAATGCGTAACACAATTTGCTTAATTGGGAATTAAGATTGTCAACGTGACAATTCCATTTGAGGTTGTCTTGAATATGGAGACCTAAGAATTTTGTATTCGTAACAATTTTTAATTGTGTTCCGTTTAAAGAAAGAGAAACCTGGGGTAAAGATTTCGTGATACTATTGTGGAATGACATAGACCTGTTTTGTCAGTGCTTACAATGAGATGATTTGCATGATACCAAGCCAAAAGGTTAGACAAAACCTTTTGAGCGTTGGCGAGTTTACATAGTAAATTAGTGTCGTCAGCAAAAAGAACCAGTTTGCAATCTGATGCGGATGATGGCATGTCGTTCACATACAATAAAAATAGTATAGTGCCGAGAATTGAAGTTGGGTTACTCCTCAAGTAAGTGGCTTTGTTTCTGAAAGACAACGCTCAAGTATTTTATTTTTAGTATAGGATATTTCGACCTGTTGATATCTATCTTTTAAATAAGAAGGTAGCCATTGATGTGGAAGTCCACGAATGCCTAAAGAATGTAATTTGGAAAGGAGAATTCCGTGATTGATGACATCGAATACTTTGGATATGTCAAGAAAAACACCCTAGAGGATTTTCACCACGGTCAAGAGATGCGGTAACATCGTTTAAGAAAGGAAATATGGCGCTTGTAGTGGAAAAGGATTTCCAAAAACCGTGTCGATCGTCAGAGAGAATGTTATTTTTTGATAAAAAATCTATGGTATAATTTTTCTAGGATTTTTGAGAAAGTGTGTAGTAGAGATATTGGTCGGTAATTTCCAACATTGAGTTTGTTTCCTTTCTTGTGTAAATGTTTCTTTTTAGCTCTCTTAAATATGTTAGGAAACAACCCTTCCGATAAAAAACTATTAAAAATATTTATGAGTGGATTTAATATAGCATGGGACGAAAATTTAACAATAAATTCAGGTATATCATCTACACTTGTTGAAAATTTTTTTTAATGAGCTGATGATTCTCACGACTTCACTGGCGTTAGTTTCGGAAGTGAATATAGAATTGGGTACGTTGGTGGATATAATTGGAGGACATTGATTTGGATATATTGAGTTCGTTATTTTACCTACTTCTGAGAAGTAAGAATTAAACAAACTTGCGATGTCCTGAGGATTTGATACGATTTTGCCATCGTTTAATAGAGAAATATTTTCTTCGCGATTTACAGAAGTTGACGTGTAATTTTTAACAATATTCCACATGGCTTTCATCCGGTTGTTCGATTTTAGTACCTGCCTGTCGTTTTCCATAACTTTAGCTGCATAGACTACTTTTCGAAGAATAGTCTTATATTTACGAAAATAATTATGGAATTCGGGTGGTTGGTTATGGAGTTTTGAAAGATAATATAAACGGCGTTTGTTTTTTGAAGAAATTTTTATTCCTTGGGTGATCCATCTATTGTATTTCTTTGTGTTAATTAACTTGCGTTTTATGGGAAAGCTAGAGTTGTAATGTTTTAGGAATATTGAGATAAATACATTGAATTTTTCGTCGGTGTTTTGGCGATTGTAAGCATCTTTCGATGTTTCTTCACGCAAATTATATAATTGGACGTTGTGATGTAGAATGGACTCCAAAAACTACACCCGGAGCTGTTTTAGCAAAACATTAAAAATAATATTATAATTTGACTATTTCCTGTAAACAAGTTTTAGTGCTCTCTGATGTTAATATTATCGGTCTCAACATTTTTTGCACCACTCAGCGTAGGGGGTCTAAATTGGAGTTTGTTTCTTATCCCATAGAAGACATTTCTTATCTAATTTGAATAACTACACTTTATAATTATTGTTTTAACAATTTATCATTGACAATGTTAAATGTAAAACTTGCAAAATGGGAAAGTAAATTCAAAAATATGTGAAACATTTTACTGAATTCACTACTATTTTATTATTTTCATACAATATTATGAACTTACTTCTATATTTCAGAAAAACATTATTACTATAATTAATTATATAAATACGATATGCCCATGGCATTCTTTTACACGCTGACATAGTTGAAGACTACTCCAAAGTATACCATCAATGCCACCAACATCATCCACAATATCAGGGTCTGAAGTTAGATTTTCATACAATTGCCTGGTATCTCCTGGTATGAGACGCATTTTCGATTTTATGTCGTGCACAATACTGATGTAATTCTCCGGTGTAAACAGCATTTGTTGAATTTTTAGTGCACCTTCTATATCACCAAAGTCGCTGTCATTCGATAAGAATAATTGACGGGGTATAAGAAATTTTAGAGTACTCGTTCTACTTTTTTTTGGGGGGGGGTGGGCTTTAGGGCTCGTCAACATCGAAGGTCATTAGAGCCCATGCAAGTAGGGAAAAATGCAGTTTCGCACCATAGAGAAGAGCCGTAGTGACTCTTCCCCGTATGTGGGACTCGCCGAATATCTCGACCATACCCACTAAAAAACCCTCCTGAAATCAACAAATATCTAAATAGTAAGATGAAGAACAGAAAAGAAAACAGAAAAAAATACATTAAATCACAAAAAAAGGGATTTTTTTAAAATATTATATTTTCGAATAACAAAACCGAACGTTGAAAACAAAAAAGACAGTAAAGATGAAAAAGGAATGCTAATTTTAAACCCTCCCGAGAACTTGTGGGAGGAGCCCCGATCTAATCATAAAATTCAATAGTTTGTTAACATTAACCGTTTCATTTCCGAGAATTGTTGGTAAATCTGCAGCCAGACCAATTTGTCTCCGTATACTTGAGTATCTTCTGCAATCAGTTAGTAGGTGACGCACTGTCAGAGAACAGCTACACTCCTCACAAACGGGTTCATCATCAAGTAGTAAGAGATACCTATGAGTGAGAGGACAATGTCCTATGCGCAGGCGGGTCAGCAAGACCTCGTCGCGCCGGGCTGGCCTACAGGAACTGCTCCATGACTTAACACATGATTTGATAAGTCGGAGCTTATTCCTTTCAACAGCTAACCACTCATTGCTCCATTCACTGAGAATCCTTATCTTGACGAAATTTAGTAGGTCTCGTTTTGGAATCGTGGAGAAATCCACGCGATTCCTGAGGCATGCCGCCTTTGCGGAAACGTCTGCTTTCTCATTTCCACTGATACCCACGTGTCCAGGAACCCAGCAAAACATTATGTTCTTTCCGTCACTTTGCAGTGTGAAAAGTACATCCTGGATGTTCTGGATCAGCTTATCAGCTGCATACATGTTCTGGATTGCTTGGAGGGCACTCAGAGAATCAGAAAAAATCAGGAAATGTGATCCGCGGGAGCACTTTGTAGTTCGCAATGCTCGCAATATGGCGTAGCACTCAGCAGTGTAAACACTGCACAAGTCGCCTAGACGGTAGCCACTGGTCTCACGGGGAAATACCACGGAGCAGCCGACACCATCAGCCTGCTTCGACCCGTCGGTAAACACAGGGATACGGTCCCGGTATTTGTAGAGGATTAGCTGAAAGTATATCCTCAACATCGGAGCTGGAGTGTTCTTCTTGTCATGATGCAAAAGATCGAAAATAATCTTCGGCTTGTGCAAAGCCCAAGGGGGAGACTTACTAAAACCTTGATGTAAGACATTAAGTGTGCGTATATTTAAGGTTTCCAAAATTTGTTTGGAGCGATATCCAAAAGGTTTGGTTGCTCTCAGTCTGTTGTTGTAGAAACGGATGGAAGAAGAGGATGGATGAAAAACCGCGTTGTGTACCAGATTGTCGGGTAAAGTTTGCAAGTGGCAAAAGTGTCGTAGCATGAGGATTTGCCGCCGGAGGGAAAGAGATGGTTCGCCACTCTCGACATACAAACTCGGAATGGGACTAGTGCGGTATGCTCCCGTAACTAGTCGAATTCCGGCATGGTGGACACTATCCAACTTCTTTAAATAGCTTGCACGAGCAGAGCTATATACAACGCAGCCATAATCGAGCCGAGATCTTATGAATGCTCGATAAAACTGGTGCAGGGAGTAGCGATCAGCGCCCCATTCCCTGCTACTGAGGCACTTCAATAAATTCAGAGATTTTAATGTTCTTGCTCTTAGGTCTGTTAGATGTTCAATCCAATTCAATCTCTGATCAAAAATCAGACCTAGGAATTTCACAAAAGGATAGAATTTGAGAACGTTGTTTCCCAGGGCGAGGTGAGGTTCTGCCAGAAGGCTTGGTCTCCTACTGAAAAGAACACAGCGTGTTTTCTCAGCAGAGAAACGAAAACCTGTCGTTTTCGACCAGTGGTATAATCTATTCAGGACGAGTTGGATTTGTCGCTCCGCACCTGTGACACTCTGTGATGAACAAAAGATAGCAAAGTCATCGACAAAAAGAGAGTGTAAAACAGGATTCTTTACAGCAGACGTTATGCTGTTTATGGCCACTGCAAAAAGGGTCACACTCAAGACTGAGCCCTGAGGAACACCGTTCTCCTGAAGAAGGAGATCCGAGGTGTCTCTTCCAATTCTATAGCGGAAGAAACGCTGATCCAAAAAGGACATGAGCATCAGAGGAAGACGTCCTCTAAATCCCCAGGCATACAGTTGTTGTAAAATGCCATGACGCCAAGTAGTATCGTAAGCCTTCTCGATGTCAAAGAAAATTCCGATGAGATGTTGTCTTCGGACGAAAGCATCTTGAATTGCTGATTCCAGGAGAAGAAAGCTGTCCAGGGTAGAATGGAACTTCCTGAAACCACACTGAGATCGACTCAGCAAGTCATGCCGTTCAAGATACCAGACGAGACGTCGGTTGATAATTCTCTCCAGAGTTTTACCAACACAACTCGTCAAGGCAATGCTTCGATAACTACTAATGTTCGTTTTGTCCTTACCAGGTTTTAGTAAAGGGAGAAGCGTTGCTTCCTTCCAGGAATTAGGGAATACTCCTTCGGACCATGAAAGATTAAAGATATCCAGAAGGTACTCTTTCGATTCGAGACTTAGTTGTCTCAGCATTTCATAATGAATTGAATCGGGGCCAGGAGCAGTGTTGTGGGCTGTCGCTAGAGCTGACTCAAGTTCCCACAGAGAGAAGGAAGAGTTGTAGGGTTCCCAGTTGGTGGAACGAAAGTCAAAAGATGTGCTCTCTGCTGTTTCCCTTTCTCTCGCGAAATCAGGATCGCAGTTTGCTGTAGATGTTATGTCAGCAAAATATTAAGCAATTGCTGTTGCCATTTCTCTGTTGTTGGTGAGAACCTGACCTTGATAATTGAGTCCAGATATTGGGACTCAAGAATACCTTCCAGATAACTTTCGAATGGACTTCCATACTTTAGTGGACGATGTTGTTCTCTTAATGGNATGGACTCCCATACTTTAGTGGACGATGTTGTTCTCTTAATGGTGCTTAGAAACGCTTTCCAGGAGGTGGATCTGGATTCTTTGATAGTTCTGCGCGCTTTTGCTCTAGCAATCCGATATGCGGCGAGGTTTTCCGGAGATGATCTAGCTTTAAATCTCCGCAATGCTCTTCGCCTTGCCCGAATGGCAGATCGACATGCGTCGTTCTACCAGGGGACATGAAGTTTTCGCGGAAACATAGATGTTTTCGGAATGGATTTATCAGCGGCATGATGAAACACCTGGGTCAGATGGTCTACACTACCAGTTTCTCTGAAGACAGACAGAGAACGGTACTGTGTCCAANCTTCAGCGGCGTGATGAATCATCTGGGTCAGATGGTCGACCCTCTCTTGGACACTACCAGTTTCTCTGAAGACAGACAGAGAACGGTACTGTGTCCAATTAGCCTTACTGAGAATCCATTTCTGTGGCTTGCATTCGGAAATAGTCGCACGTTCCTGCAACGACAACCAGATAGGATGATGGTCGCTACCATGCAGATCATCTTCTACTTTCCATTGAAAGATATCAGCAACTTCAGGGGAGCAAATTGATAGTTCTATAGCAGTCCATGACCCAGTGGGAAATGCAAAGTGTGTCATGTCCCCGGTGTTCATTAAGCATAAATCTTCTCCCTCAAAGAGACAATTCAGCAGTCGGCCCCTGGGGCAATCGCTCGACGAGCCCCACAGTACACTGTGGGCATTGAAATCTCCGAGGAGAAGGAATGGTCGAGGAAGCTGATGAATTAAATCTCTGAGGGAGATCTCCGAAAAATCAAGTGTCGGGGGAAGGTATATAGAACACACGGTCATACATGGTTCACTATGAATTTTGACTGCTATAGACTGGATGTGTGTTTGTAGGAGAACAGGCGAGCAGAGGATAGTGTTTCTAACAAACACGGCAACTCCACCTCTTGCTCGATCTCCCGAGGTGTCGTCATATCTGAAGCTGCTGTATCCTCGCAGAGAGGGTGAGTGTTCTGGTAAAAGGTGTGTCTCTTGTAGGCAAATACAGATCGGATTACGACGCGCTAAGAGTTGTAACTCTTCACGTTGCGTCCTATAACCATTGAGGTTCCACTGAAGTATGGAAGCCATTAGTGTGTGGAGCCTCCGGGGTCAGGCTCTTGAATGTGCATTTCCGCGTCACCGTCGGACAATGCACATTCCGACTCGGAGGTTGGAAGAACAGAGATATTCTTCATTCGTCTCCCGGACTTCTTTGAAGTTTGCTTTGATTTTATGAAGTCAACAAGGTTCAGGGATTTAGCCTTCGAACCTTGCTTGGTTTTTTGATGTTTAATATTAGAAGGAATATGTGGTACACTGCTGGTCTTTGTATTAGATGGACGGGGTGTGGAGAGAGTCTTGGGATTGTCAGGTGTTTCTTGGATATTTTTCTTGCCGTATTTGCACTGGCATGTGCACGACGTTGTCGTAGACACGTCAGTGAAATCGGCCTGGATTGCCACGTTCTTTTTGATTACAGGAGTCTTGGCTGCGGTGGAGTAACTGGTAGAGAATACAGGGTATAAAGCCCTGTATTTCTTCCGAGCTTCACCGTACGGGATCTTCTCCGTAGTCTTAATCTCTTGTATCTTTTTTTCTTCGAGGAAGGCGACACACTCCCTGCTCCACACCGGGTGGCTGCCTGTGCAATTAATACACTTAGCAGGCCCCGGGCATGAGACACCGGGTTCGTGTGCTTCCTTCCCGCATTTACCGTTTGTTTCACGGCCCTTACAAGATGTTCTTGTATGTCCAAACCTCTGATACTTAAAACAGCGCAGAGGATTTGGAACAAAGGGTCGCACCGGCAGGTTAAGCCATCCAGCTTTTATATCCTTTGGTAGTTGGGGACAGTCAAAAGTCAAGACGAAGGAACTGGTCTTCTGGAGAACACCATTAACCTCAACTACGTGGTCAGCCTCCCATTCCGCAACTAGGTCTTCAGTTGACATATCCATAATATCCCTGCAACTTACGACCCCCTTGCTGCGATTAAGCGCAGCATGGAGCTCGCACGTCACAGGGAACTCTCCCAACATTTCACACTTTAACAGTGTTAGTGCCTGTTTGTTGGAGTTGGTTTCCAACAACATGGTACCATTACGTAACCTTTTAATATTCTTCAAAGTACTACATATCCCTTGTAGTCCTTTATAAATGTAAAAGGGAGAAACTTTTTCCAAAGTTACTTCCTTTCTTTTCATTATTATGAAAACATTCTGGTAAGGAATGTTCTGTTTCTTTTCATTTTTGGTTTCAGAAGCGGGAGGGCTGGCAACCCTCGGCCGCTTCGAAGATCCTGAGGCGTAAGACTTACCCTGCGGCTCGCCCACTCCGCAAGGCAGGGGAATCGAAATATCTGTCATTTTGACCCACGAGTTCGGAGGAAATAAACGTCCGGTGACGTGGAATCCCCGCATCACGTCACTAAGCCTTGCTCAACTGAGGTGCGGCAGTTGCCCCAGAGGTTGATACGATAGAGAGTGTTTGTCCTCAACACCCATTCACCTCATCGGCGCGTAACACACCTTGAGGTTGAGGGTTTTTTTATAGAGGTTTAATCCTTCCTCGCGACCCGGCCAATGAAGGCAAGATCTCCGCCCTTCAAAACATGCAACTTTCCACCATCGCGCCCATGGTGGTCGCTGAAGCATGTCCAAAGCTTACGGTGCCCGAGGACTGGTGGCGCAGTACCAGTCCCCAGCTCGGGGCCGTGGGTTCGCCAAGTTCATACTCACTGGAAACTGAGTTCCCTGCGGGGGAAAGAAGAAAAAAGAGAAGAAGAGGAAAGAGAAGAAGAGGAAAATGAAAGATACCCTAGCTCTAATAGCGTCGGGATCGAAAGGAACAAGAGGTGACCAAGGGTGGTCGGTATAGATAAAGGAAGGAGCATGGCACAAGCAAGTGGAAGCAGTGCCAGACTCAGCTCGGGGCCCCGTGTTCGCCAAACACATACTTACCAGATGTAAGCCCCCTGGGAGGAGGAAGAGAAGAAGAAATAGAGGAAAGAGAAGAGGTGGAAAATGAAAGATACCCTAGCTTTAATAGCGTCGGGATCGAAAGGAACAAGAGGTGACCAAGGGAGGTCAGTATAGATAAAGGAAGGAGCATGGCACAAGTAAGTGGAAGCAATGCCAGACTCAGCTCGGGGCCCCGTGTTCGCCAATCACGTACTTACTAGATGTAAGCTCCCTGGGGGGAGTACTCGCTCTAGGGGTGACATGTTCGTGTAGAGCAGTCTTCAACAACAAAATTTTTTTTATGTTTCTGCTCTGCCCCCACAAGAATCAGACCACAAAATTACTGATTTAGCTGGTTCACTGATATGGCTAAGAATGTGTCTTTTCAGACAAGATTCTACTTCTTGAGCTCCACGACTGGCAACTCCTTCAATCCACACATAACAGTGAGGTTAATGATTTTTTTCGTATTAATTCCACAGTTGCCGCTTATGAAAAATTAGTTGGGATTTGGGGTAAGGGGAAATTATCTTCCAAGTCACATATTATGGTTTCCATTTCTTCTTCTCTTATTTATGTTATGATATTCTCTTTCGAGGATTGTTCATCAATAAAATATTCTTTTACAACGCAACGTTTCGGCAATTTATTTTGCTTTCATCAGGGCTACAAAGGACACACACAATTTGCATTATTTTTAGTACAACTTTGAAACAATTTATTAACACAAACAATATATCATATCTAACTATCTACTTATGAAATAAATGTTACAAACACATGCCCAAAAAGTCTTATGATACAAAAAAACAAACATACCTGTACGATATGGAACCACATCATCATCAATTATCACCATCCATAACCTTAAAATACCTCAATTTTCTCCACTATTTCGTATTTTGAATGTTGCGAAATAAGAATTTATATTCCCGTGACCTCTCAGCACTCGCATCATCTCCTACCCTGGCTTGAGCCATTTCCGATTTTTTTTTACAAAGCGCACCAGTGGTATAAATTCATAAGTTATACGTCCCTTCGTAAACCATCCTCTCGCGACGTATTCCTGGAGGCGACTCTGAACGGAGCACATCTTGCTCCTCTGATTAGGAGGCTGTTTTCGCCACCACTATACAAGCATAATAGGTTTGTTAGAAAATATCCTGCGCAATCAATGAAACTGTTAAGTATAACACAACTCGCGACAATTTAAACTAAAGAGTAATATTTTAAATTAGTTAGAAACATTTAAAAGTTGTGTGCAAGCAAACCACATGTCTGAACTCAGCAACACCCTGCACTAAGATGTGAAGGAATATTGCCACAATGTAACTGGTGCTAAAAATATCTTCAACCGTGGATCAACTAAGGAAATCAACTGAGAAGTCCGGAAGATCTGGTCACCTACAACTACGTGTTTCTTTGAGGTAGGCAGACTTGGTGTCGTTAATAATCTTGATAAAAGTTCTAATTATAACTCATCGAGTTCTAAGAAAGAAAGAAAATATTAATTGCGATAATACCACGGCAAGATTTTAACTCTAGTCGTTATCGTCCAAAACTTCTATTATGTTTCCATACTTCACCGTTAAGTGTTCTTACATACGAAAGCTCAGAACATAATGCATTTTCATAGTGTTTCTCCAGAATACTTCATTAATGCACAAGAGTTAACTACCACATTTTAATTTAATGTTATGGGTTTCTTATTACTTTAACAACAAACTATTTTTGTTTATAATATACCCTTACCTTAAGAGATAAAAGGAAAACTAATTGGCATCCTATCTTTTGTTAATAGTATATTTATACCATATCATCATTCTATAAATTATTGTATCATGAATTTGTAATGTATCCAAATAATTTCCATATTATAATACGGTTTTGATATAACATAGCAAACTGACTGGAGTTGTCTAATTGAAATTACAAGATCTTAATTTTTAATATCAATATCTCTAGCGACGATTCACTCATAAACGCAGATCCCCAACTATTAAAACTACAAACATGGAAGTTTCTTTTGTAACGGAAGCACACATTGGAACAGATATATCGAAATTTTCAAGGTGAAATAGGGCAAAATGTTAATTTCCGAATTATTGCTATTTTTATATCTTACCAACTAATAGGTCATCTCAGTTTTTTAAGCAAAAATTGTAAATTTTATTATCTAGGGACTTCAGCTTTTCCGGTTTTTTATTCTTTAACGGGCGAGAAGAGGCAGAAATGATTTGATGTATGTCGTAGACTTTTAGGGCATAGTATATTATTAATGCTATATCTCACGAAGAATACTTGGGGGGAAAATTATTTTATACATCCTACACAACACGGTATTAGATCCGGGTACTTATGTGAAAGCTAACTTATTTCAGTTTGTCAGAACTTAACTGCGTCATTGACGGGGAGGGGGGAGAGCTGATGCAATAGTTATTGATTTGTTTAGCGTTTGATTTAGTACCATATAATCGTATTCTTGCAAAAATTGATGCGCATGTTATCAAATGTATTAGGGAATTTCTCCGGGATCGCTTACAAGTTAGAATAGGTGCGTGATTCTCTAAAGAATTTGCGGTGACATCGGGAGTACCGTAGGGAAGCGTTTTGGGTCCACTTCTTTCTTTGCATATATTAACGACATATTAGAGCACTTCAATTTAGTACTGCGCTTATTTGCAGATGACTGTACAGTGACGTCAAGGCTAATTAAATCCTCGAAATATTAAAAATTTACTGGAATCATTTCTATATATCGCAGAGTTTTACAATCCATACTTTTCACCCTTACCGAATCGACCCTTTTTCCAAAATTTCCCAAACATATCCCTTTCATGGTTGTCTGAAAACATTTGACTCAAGAAAAAGTCTCGGCAATTTATATATTTGAAACTCTCGAATAAATCATCCTCTCGTCGACTATTGAGGAATGGACTTTCATCGGACTTTGAAAAGAAAGAAATTTTGCAACAAAATATCAAATATACGACTCAACAAAATATTTTCCCTTCATGAACAAGAAAGAGTTGTTGTGAAATAACTATTGATGTTTTCAATGTATCAAAAGTTTTGCGTATTTTACCTCATCCATCTAAACGAATGTGGGGATGTGCGGAAATCAAATAATCAATATAGTGTCACAAATATGTTCATATTGATTATTCTTTAACTTTTAGAATGATCTTCAACTGGGAAAATGAGATACTTGCTAGGTGGTTGTAAGTTCTGTGATATAAATGTGATGTGAAGGAATAATTTTTTCGACCGGAAGCCTTAACAGTGGATAGTGGGACTGTAGCGAGGTCTTAATATATGTAATATATGTGTCGAGGAAATGACCATTAAACCAGGAATCTTGACGATGATTGACCTTGCTGACACATGGTCACATCTCTTAGTTCATTACGATAATATAGCGAAGTAATAGCCATGTTCATATTGATGGAAGTAATGAAGTATGCTTGACTTGAGAAATAAGTAACTGAAAGATCCACTGAACATTCCTATCTTATCCACGAACTCGCAATCTCGATATATCGGCAGTCCCCAAACTATCGACCCAAGGTCTTTGCTGCAGCTCGCTCTATGAGACAGCACAGATATCTCTGACCGATACCTGCTCATTGGCTCAGCCCATTAAACCCACGTCTTTTACAATTTTCCTTGTCTTCAACAATAGTCATTACAAGGATCAATTTTTAATACATCTTTTATAATACTGAATTTTTCTTTTGGTTTTTTTATCTGTAAAAGTGTTCCTAATAGTTCCTACCTGTATTACAAATTGATGAAAGATATCGAATTTTTCTTTACGTTGGATATACGTTCCCTATCTCTTATATTTAAAGTACCAATTTTCTTGTAAATTTTCAAGAATTGTGCCCTCTCCGCTTCGTAGAGATCACAATCCCATAGTATGTGGGCAGCAGTTTCCTCATCTTTTTGGAATACACAAATCTCGTTATCAATTTTTCCTATTCTTCGGAGGGAATTCTAAAATTTCCATGTCGTTATAAACTTTAAATATATTGCAAGTTATTCTTCACAAACTGGACACTTCTAATATACGCATATGTCTCTCTACTCTTAAATGACTTAGTCCAGCGTATCTGCCAAGCGCTTATTAAAGCTGATCTTATTTGGCTTCTCGCATTCTTGTCTTATTTTTTTAATTCCGGTCCATTAATGTTTATTGTTCCTGTCATCTTCGAAAATTTCCGAAACTTTACCTTCTGTAGATGTAGGTCGATAGGCACCACCCGTTACAATCTGTAAGGCATCGGTGGAAACTGTACGGTAACACCCATTTAACCGCAACAAGCACAATCGCTCGAACTTAGTAAATCGTTTTTCTACGTACTGTCATACAACACGATGACCTAACACAGTACTTCCACAACACATTATTGGTCGTATCGCTCCTTTGTATAAAACGAGAAGATCTCTGTCCTCGATGATGAATCTGTCATATCCGATACGTTGCAGAGCGTAGTAAACCCTCTTCACGTTTTTCTCCACGTAATCATGTAGGTTGAAGAGTAACCTTTCATCGATATGTACACCTAAACATTTTGTGTACCTTACTATTTTTAATTTACATTCATCAATTCGTATTATTGGCTCCCTTCTTCCAGCACTAGTTGAACCTCCAAACCATATTACTTTTGTTTTCTCTTTTGAGATTTCCAATTATAACTCTTGACATTTGTTGTAACACTTCACTAGTATTTCATTTGTTCTCTTTTCAACTTGTTCCCGACTATTTTCTTCTGCTAATATCGTAATATCGTCTGCATACGCTACGTATCCGATTTTCTCCTCTTCCAACAACAATAATAAATCATTTATAATAATATCCCATATTACTGGTCCACTTGAAGAACCTTGATGACAACCGCGTGTAACTTTTCGAATTTCTCTCGTCCCACCCATTTCCAAAAATATTTAACGTCCTTTATTTATACATTCTTCTTATATAGTCAGGTAGTCCCATCTTCTTCATATTATCAAAAGCTAACTGCCACTCCACACTGTCGAATGCTGTTTTTATATCTATAAAAACACACATGCAATGTTTTGATTGTCGCTGACTTATTTGTGTCACTGAGCTTTGCAACGCCTCTTCCGTGCCTCTACCTCGTCTAAAACCATATTGACCTTGAGCCAATTCTTTTGGTGTTCTAGAAAATAACATATTCTCTCTGCTAATATTATTTCCAAAATCTTCCCAACAGTGGAAAGGAGACATATTGGTCTATACGAATTCTCGGATCCTTGCCTTCTCCTTTAAAAAATAGTTTTAATTGTTATTTTCCAGTATTTGGGGAAATAAACCTAGTCTAGACATTTTTTGAATAAAATCAAAAATGTTTTCCACTTTTTCCCTCCCTTTTTAATGATCTCGTAAGTTATGAGATCAGAACCAGGTGCCTTGTGATTTCCCAGGTTGTGCACTATTTCTTCCACTTTTTGTATTTGTATTCCCTCATACCCATTTGTGCACTCCTCTTCCCCCAATGCCGCCGAAATTACCTAATTCCGTTTCTTTTATTGAGTTTTGTAAAACCAACTGACATGTTCCCTCCCATTCCGTTGTTTCAATTGTATTATGTCTCAAGGTATGTATCATGTCTCGGCGACGCAGTTTTTGAACTCCAATTACATACGGTATACCCCAGACACTTCTTTACAAGCTATGTTTTCCAGCTTTCCCTCTTAGCTGATAATATTCTTCTTTTATATCTTCTTCTTGCCTCCTTAAACTTCTTTTCAAAATAATTCGTCGCATAACTTACCTTTCTTGAAGACTGCATGTCCCTTTTACTTCTCTGTACTTCTTTCTTGAGCATTGAAAGATCTTGGCACCACCATCGTTGACCTCTTTTATATGTATTATGGTTGTGATACGTACATTGAAAACAGATTTTTAATAATGTTAATTGTATTCTGTCAACCATATCATCCACACTTTCTCTTTCTCGCCGTCATGATCTCACATTCCATTTCAAATTTTTTTATACTTTGCTCAAATTTCTTCCAGTTGATTGACCTGTAGTTCAAACTTCTCTCCTCCTCGACTTCCTCTGTGTGTAATTTCGCATTTATGCTCATGAGACTTCCCTTATGGTCACTTTCTGCTCCGAAACCTATTTCCCAATTCAACTTTCACCTTTGTTAAATTGTTGCTTAAAGTGAGATGTATAATTGAATTTCCGTTCTCACTTACAAATGTAATTGTCCGAAAATATTATAAATACGTAAATCATTTATTAATATGAGTTCCTCTATTTTCTGCCCTCCTGTATTTGTCAACTGGTTTCTCCATAATTTGGATGTCCCATTGCCATCGAGGCAAAACAAAATTTCACTTCTCTGGTAGTCTTTTAAAATATCTTCCATTACTCGTACATACTCTGATGTATTCCTATTAAATTTGAAATACACGTTAACAATTACCAATTGTATGTTCTCTTTTGAATATAAAATGACTTGCACTGTTCTACTCAAGTATTTCTCTACTATCAAAATATTCGCTTTATCATCTCGTATTGTAACTGCAGACCAGGCATCCTTAGCAAAAACTACCCTGTAAGCCAAAGGCAAATGCCAAGGCTGTCCTCTATGAAAACAATATTCTTGAAAACAGGCTACATCAACATCATTATTTTCCATATTACGTTTCATTATAAAACTCGATTTCTCACGTTTGTTAAATGCATTCAAAACACAACTGAAAATTGAAATGTATGAATTGGAATATTTTTACGCGTGATAATAATAACCCCAAATTTATTAATGTTTTTCGGGCGGCGTCATGTACGCGTTTAGTTAGTTTGATGTAGCAGAATTTGCACAATGTATACTTACGTATAGAGTTTTACAATACACAACTATTGGTGTAACAAACTGAAAGCAGGAGATTAATTTAACCTACCAACAGTATATTTATTTTAAAATATTTTTAACTAGTATTTACTCGTCGTAATAAATACTAAATAAATAAGAAAATACATTAGTGAAAAGAAATCAAATTTTTATTAATAATATAGATGACACTTTTAACACTTTTACGCATATGAATACATTAGAACATTGTATTTACACTTACGAATACATAAGAACACTATTTTTCGATAAGAACATTACATTATAATCGATTCTTTTACATCGATGCGTGTTTAGCAATATTTATTTTTTCCTCATAGCCACGGTGACTGTCTCTACGAAGTAACAAAATCTGAATCTGTACGTAAGTAGTGTGTTGTGTTTAATCAAATTTTCAGAGCGTGTACGTGAAGTGAGATTTACGTTAAAATATTGTAGCTGCTGTAAGATGTGAGGTTGACTCAGTGGTGATTGAACGTGGGAGGGCTCATCTACACGACGCTCACGCACAAGGTGTGACTCGTCCTAATCAGGCAGTTAGGAATTGCGTAATGAAATCTGGGTCCGTGTCACGCGCTGCGACGCAACGACCGAAGCACGAGATCGCAGCAACATCCCCGTTCTCTCCTACTGCCAACGACCATCGTGGAACGTTGAACATAGAAGAGGAAAGACGAAGTGAAATGGTAAATAATTAAAGACTTACAACCTTATGATGGACCAATACTATATATTTTGTACAATATATAAATGCATTATTTTGTATTCGTCCATCATAAGATCATAAGTCTTTAATTATTTATTTATTTTGATTATATAATGGACGTTAATTGTAGTATAATTATATAAACAAGAACATAAAAATTAAGATGTAACAAAACACAGTTCATATTACATCACTAATGGAAACAAATTACAACCACAAACCAAGATTTTATACGCAATATAATTTAATAATACATTTGTGTTTTACATGTGAGTCGAAATAATTTCTTTATTCAAAATTATTTCTTTGAGATTGTGATTGTATGTGTGTAACCATGACGCATTGAGATCATGTGACATATGTGAATCAAATTTTGTATACATGTATTTAAACAAACAATCGAGAATGGTATATAAATTTTCTACCCTTCATACAAAATATAGTGTGAGTTAAATAAAACAACAAGAGTGTAAGGTTTAACAAGAACCCATTCTGATAACGTGTAATATGTTTATTATTTTGCAGAATAAACTGATTTTGAGATTTTAAAAAGTTATCGATTTCAGATTCATGATCAAATCTCCTGATCTATGATAAAATCTTTAGTGGTTTTTATTTTACTTTAGATCTTCACTATACAGTATTCTATATTTCTTTTATCTCCCATTTCAGTTTTACATAATCGTAATTTTATTTTCAGCTAACTGAGTACCCGCGGCTTTGCTCGCGTAAATTTTGTAATGTGTCTGTAACTTTGTTTCCCTTTAATGTTAGAAGTTTTCATAGAATTGTTGAGTATCAATCCGTCACTTTCACTGGCGTAATCGAGAAAACTTTTATTTAGAAAATATCAATTTCCCATTTCACCTACTTAGAGGTGAATTTTCGTAAAATTCTTTCTTACCTGACGTTTTTGATAGTATTTCGTTTCACGCCCTTCCCAAGTCTCACGCTCACCCATCCCTCCCCAGCTCTAAGGATAACGTGCAACTATGTGATCTCAACTTCATGAATATAACGGCATCGGTAGTGTACAGATCTGATCGACCCTAATACTATCGATCCGATGCAGTTTTCATATTTTTATATTTCAAAATTAGGTCTCTATTCCTTATATCCATAAACCCATTCCACCCACCCAAGGGGTGCTAGTGGTATGTTTGTTTCATGGGGGCTGAGTTCAGACTTACTCGATATCGGTATTTCCCTATGAGCTCAGCGACGCCAAAAATTATCAACTCGTCACTGGTATGTCATGTTCGTAATTTTGTTCATGGCATCTCCTTCCCTAAGGGTGCTGGAGTTTATATGGGCCGATTGTGAACTTTGACTTCTTCGAGGATGTCACTACTAATTTCAGCGGCCCCAAAAATTACGATCGCAAAACTAATATCGGTCACTTTTCACTATATTTCATTCCATCTCACCCCCAACACAAAGGGTGTTTATTCCTTATAAAGAGTGATCGTGTACTTATATGACCATGAGGGTGTCACTACACTTCTGCGTTCTCAAAATGAATTGTTCAACACTAATATCGGTCTTTTTTTATTATGTTCCCCTGTCCTTTGTTCTCACCCCTACCCCAGGGATTTTAGGGGTACATTATCTCCAATGTGGACTGATTGTTAACTTTCAAAGCACCGGGAACGCTCAAATCCATCTCAACGGAACCTAAAAGTATGGTTTCGAATCTAATATCTGATTTTTCCATTATTTTTACATGTCGTCCCCCTCCAAAAATTTGAAGTTCGTAGGATTTGTAGTTTCTGATATTTCGTGATTAGTAAGTCTGTGAGTGGTATTTCGTTTATATTATTTTTCTAAAATATATATTTTTTACTATTCTCAGGTGTGATATCTATATACTAAGCATATAAAAACACTTCAAATGCAACGTTGTGGTAAAATTTCAAGTCAATCGACTGACTACTATTCGAGTTTTGCGAGCACAAACATACGCAGGCTGAATTTTTATATATAAGATAAAACATTTTTGAACCGCAGTGGTATTGGGGGTGGGTTACAAAATAGTGAAGAATCATTGCTTGGACCTCAAAATAAAAAAATTGAAATATTTCTCTTTGTTTTCTCTCTCTTAAAGACGTATGAATCGAAAAGGAATTACTAACCTTTTAGTACGATATTTAACTTCATTAATTTTAACTAATAAAAACGTACGAAGAAAAAATGAACGTACAAAACTGCAATACTTCAAAATTTGTAAAAAATGAAACTTTGACCTATCATCATTCCCAGAAGAAAACACAAAGTAGGCGTCATTTTTCCGTATATTAAATACTCGAGAGTTCTCATAATGAAATATTAATTTTAAAAGGTGCTAGATGGAAATGAATACTAAAATCTGATCTATAAGAGATCGTTTTACTAGTAAAGAAGTGTCATCATTTAAAAGAAAACCATACAATTATACTATGTCTTCTATATTTCTATTTTATAATTAATGAGTTGAATAATTTGTGCAATAATCAATGTAATATGATATACGAATGGGCGATTAAATGCAAATAGGTAGAATTTCTGAATCAAGGTCTTTTGAAAATATTTCCTAAAAATGCTGCATACTAATATTTTGAGTATTTTTAAAATATATAGTTTAAATGACAATATGAAAAGAAATAAATGTTCCTCTATTCATACCATTAGATTGAGAAAAATTGCCTTCTTTTCGTGTAGCTGATACAACTTAGCGTTACGTTTGGAGCAATCCACTATCTTGCGTATTTGAATATTGGCTCAATTTTAATCTCCTTCTTACATTTTCAGGGTAGGGGTTACTTTTATCGATTTCATAGAAAACACATATGTATCTTTTGGTACTCTCTTCGAGGATGTTAACTTTTGAAAACAAAATTAATATTGAATCAGAGTCCGAATCATTAACGAATTAGCGAGTTATTCTCGCAATTCATGAATAAACCCTCACTCATGAACTACAGGTATTTATTTGAAACGTTATTTCCCTTTTTTGTCGGTATTATAAAACTTTAACAACACTTGAATGACGTATAGGAGTTAATCTCTTTTTTTAGGAGATAAGATTACTGCGTAGATACGAAAACAATAATATATAATAAATGAATGAAAGATTGTAAGAAAGAAGATTATAAAAAAGTAAAATAATAGAAAAGAAAAAAATACGTGTTTCACTGAATGCTAGTAACGATCATGAAAGAAAGAGAGGATAATAGAACAAATCCGAGCTTCGCACACTTCATGTTCTGAGAATGGCGGAAAAGAGGATGCCGAGGACTGAGGGCTAGTGGTGAGGTGAAGTACGCTCACCGCATGACATTGGCCTCCAGAGATAGTAGCTGCGTAGATGCTCCTCTCGTAATTTTTAACGGACAGGAGGTTCACGTCAGAATAAAGCTTGATGAAAAACTTCGGCTACTGCTCTCGGAAGGTCATGCCGTAAAAATATCTTTCCCCCACCGCGAGATGGTCTTAAAAACCGCGGAATGTTTTTGGTAAAACAAAAGAAGAATTCTAGAACAAAGGACTCGTGAAACTACCTCGTTGAAAAGCAGGTGATTCATGGTGGTGATTCTATGTGGAAGAAGTAAGCCTATTTTCCATCTGTTCGCAAAAGGAGTACTGAATATTAATGGTGAAAAATTTAAGACAATTCTAAAACAGTTCACATAACGTTGATATAAAAAGAATGAAGACGACAATAATTCCAAACATTTAGATTGTAAAGTAAGAGTAACGTGCAAAAATTCTTCATTTATATCACGTGCAACTACATTAATATGTGAATACTGTTATGTCANACAGTAATTAGTCAATACGACTTTCAATATAAATTACGTTGATTTTCTAAGTCATACAATCTCCCACATTTTGTAATGGAGTAAAAACAACGAAATACTTTGAAATAAATTCTATTGCATTTAGAATATGTCGTAAAATCTTATTTTCCTGTAAATCTATTGAAAAAGAGCAAAAGTTGAGCGTCAATAGAATTCACATTGGAAGATGAACAAAATTTCCCTGGAATGTGTGTACTCATCTCCTTTAGTAAGTGTGGGGAAATGCCTGCTGACCTCGGAGGAGAGCGAACGTGTTCGGAAGGAGTTCCCGTTTGGAGTGGGCTTCACGGAGAAAGTTCTGTTTCGATGTGCGCACAGTGCAGAAGTAGAGTGCCTTGTTTTATTTCTTAAAATTCAAGAGTGTTTTTTTCAAGACAAGTGACATTTTTTAAAACAAGATAATTTGCATCGAGCAGTGGCGTGCGGCCACAGGCCGATGGGTAAGGAGTCAACGATCGCAAGTCGGTCGTGACCGGGTGTGGCTGCTTGTGAGGCAAAAATCTCCCTATTTTATCTTTTACATCGATATGTGTTTTATTAGTTGTAGGAGGAGTAGAATTATATCCAGAACCGGACAGTGAGACATGGGAGGACTCGGAGAGATTGGTGAGGGATATTGCTATCCGAATAGATGTGTAACTCACCCACAACGACATCGAGCATGCCCACCGAACAGGAAGAAGGAGAGGACGTCGCCCCATCGTTGTGAAGTTCTCATCCTACAAAATGCGAGAGGATATGCTAAGAGCGGCCTCCATGCACCTGCGCGGTGATCATACGCGTATCGTGAAGGACTTCTCTGCCAACGTAAGGTATACAGAAATAAATTGTATCCTTATTTGCAGGATGCCAGAGAGAGGGAGACAGACAGACAGAGAGAGGGCACAGGGTGTCACTTCGTTTTGACAAACTGGTGGTCGACGGATGGCGCTACAATCTACCTGCAACCTGGCAACAGTCGAAATCAGTTGCCTGACGCACCCCGTGCTAAAGGAAACGTCAGAGCACAAGGCAGTAACGTTTACGGGACGCTTGCCACCGTCACCGCCTGTGGTGCCTATCGCCGCTCCAGCGTCTCCCGCCGCCGTCGCTGCCACCGCTCCTGCTCACACTACCACTATTGAGCCGGGATCAGTGTTTTCCAAGGCCGATGTCGAAATCGCCACACCTCCTACCGTTGCGGTGATACACCCGAACAGCGGTACCGCCATCGTCTCCAGCGGATCTGCCCCCTCTTCCACAACCACCACCATCACCACCCCCAGCGGTGGCATCGCCAGAGGAGAAGCGCGCGCTATTCAGCCTGCATGGAGGAACACTACCATCCGTCAGCCAGCCCGAAGCTTGCGCAGCCACTCCACGACCACCTCGGACTACAGCAAAGTAGTGCAAACGGGAGCGACGAAGAAAAGAACAGGTAAGATTCCTCAGTAGGAGATACTGCATAAAGCAATAAGAATTGGTTGTCTCAATATTGAAGGGTTATCTAGTAAGCTCGCTCAGGGGGATTTTCTGAGATTTCTGGAAAAGTTTTCGTCTTTGGGGCTGTTGGAGACTTGGGCGAAAACGGGACAAAGTTTAGAAATAGTTGGGTACTGGTCTTTAACAAAGACACAACGAAGGACCGGAAAGCGCGGTCGTCATCCTGACGGCGTTGTCATAGCGTGAAAAAATACTAATATACATAGTTTTCGAGAAATCAACATTGAATTGGAGGGCGTAATCGCTGTGAAAATAGAAATACCAAGTTTCAATATCTTAGACATCATAATATTAGTTACCTATAGGCAATTACGGGAATCCAAATACTACAATGGACATTTTATCGATGAATTAGACTCAATAATAAATGATCTTTCAACTAAATATCCGACAGCAGGGTTCATTATAATGGGGGACTTCAATGCCCGTATAGGTGAAGAGTCAATTTACATACCTATCAATGATGATAATACTTTTATCTCGGGCAGTTGATCTCGAAATAGCATAGATAAAATATGCAACGCTGAAGGAAAATTATTAATAATCTTCTGTAGAAAGCATAATCTTGAAATATTAAATGAAACTTTTGGATTGGATCTGGAAGGAAATACAACATTCATCAATAAAAACGGAGAAAGTATTATAGATTATGCCCTAACATTAAAAAAAGTCTGCATTTGCTACACAATTTTTGGGTGGAACCTACGATAGTCTCTCATCACATGGCATTATGTCTTGAAATCCGATTGAAGGCAGAGGTGACGAGCTGTCGCGGAAAGAACTGTACTCCCTCTCATTAAATGGACTGAAGATATGAAAATTAAATTCGTGGAAAACTTTGAAAGAAATCTCGGAAAATTGCACACCGTTGTCCAGAAAAAATTACTTTTGGGGGATTTAAACAACGCGACTCTTTGTTTAGAACAGGGATCGACAACCTTTTCGGCCGCGGGTCAAAATCAACCAAAATGTGAGTATTAAAGAGACGTTTGGGTCAGAGATATTTTCGACATGGATCTTATATACATAAATACTTATGTGTATAAGATCCATGGTAATCGAACTAAATTGTTGTTCTTAGTATCTATTTTCAATTTTTGTAATTCTCAAAATGTTTGTTTCGTGTTTATGTTTTATAATTTATTTTTATATATTATACTTTATTTTCAGAACTAAAGTGGATCACTTGAAATTATCAAATGGGTCACTCGGTGACCCTCGGGTCATAGGTTGCCGACCCCTGGTTTAGAAAATAGCTTAACATCCGCTGGTAGAGACATGCAAGTATTTTCAAAAAAAGCAAAGAGAACGTTTGGTTTATCCGGGAATGTAGAGAAGCGAAGAAACGGACGACGGACGCATTACAGAAATATCAGCTTTTGGGAGGGGAAGTGCACCGCAGTGCGTACTTAAAATTAAGGAAAACCTACAAGGAGACACTTCGAAATGCCAAAAGTGTTTGGCAGGAACGGGAAGGAAAGCGCATACCTGACATAGTAACATCTAGAAATTCCGCAGATGCTTGGACAGTCATTCGTAAACTAAGATGTAAACAGCCGTCAACGAGTAATTCAGAAGCGTGCATATGGCAAGATCATTTTAGGAATTTGCTATTTCAAAATAACACTCTCACTGAATCCGAACGCGTTTCACTAGTAGATACAATACCTGAACTACACGAGCCGATAGTAGTTGAAGACATTGAAGAAGCTAAGAGTGGATAAGCTCCCGGTATAGATGATCTGCCACCAGAATGCATAAAAACTCTTCAAACATCGTTAAGTCCACTTTTAAAACGTATGTACAACTTTATGTTGGATACATCTACTTTCCCTGAACCATGGAGAAAAGCGGTAATTCAACCGATATATAAGAATAAAAGCGACACGAACGACCCAAATAATTATAGAGGTATATCTTTTCTCAGCGTGATAGGTAAAGTTTTTGTTCAATCTTGTATAACCGTCTTGTATGGGTTGAATTAAATAAAAACTTATCACAATTTCAAGCGGGCTTTCGAAATAATTACAGCACTGTAGATAACATATTAATAATAAACTCTCTGGCGGAAACTGCCACCTCATCAAAAAGAAGGAAATTATTTTGTGCATTTATGGATTTCGAGAATGCTTTCCATACAGTAGATAGAACACTTCTTTGCCAAATCTTAGGAATTAAAGGAATCTCAAAAAAAAAAAAAAAAATCAAAATGCTATGGGCAATTTATCATGGAGACAGTGCATGTGTTAAAATCGACAGGCATTCTACAACAAAGGTTTTTCCTGTAAACATTGGTGTGAAGCAAGGATGCATCCTCTCTCCACTCGTGTTTATCCTGTTCGTTGAATATCGCGCAGACGGAGGCACTTATTGTAACATACTCAGGAAGGTCTATACCGGCACTATTATTTGCGGATGACTTGGTCATCTTTTCTAAATCCGCAGTGGGAAGAGAATACGATGCCCTAGGCAAGTTTTGCAATGATAGAAAAATAAAATATTAAAAAGACAAAAATAATGTTATTAAAAAACGGGTGGGTATTAAGCAAAGAAGAAAAATGAGTATAAAATGGTATTACCTTAGATATTGTTAAAGAGTATATATATTTAGGGGTACAACTGTCAATGAATCTGGGTTGGAGTAGACACAAAGAAAGAGCTAAAAGAAAAGGTATGTTTGCGCTCAATGAAATAAAAGAAATGTTCCATTAGAGTCCCTGAAATTGCCCCAAAGCTATCAGATAAAATGTTGAATTCAGTATTAGTACCCATTAAAGCATACAGAGCAGAATTATGGGGAATAAGGGATAATTCTCTTTTTACCTCCCTGCATCATGGTTATCTGAAACACATTCTGGGAGTTACAAGCACAGCTAATAGCGGGATTCTGTGGGAATTCGGAGAATATTCACTAAACTATATATTCTTAAAATTAAAATCGCTGAAATATTGACTTCTCATCGAAATTAGTAAGAATAATGAAATTGTTCTAGAATGTTACAAAGTCAATAAAGATGTCGGATGGTGAACAAAAATTAAATTTATTTTAAATAAATTAGGACTTGGGGATTTCTGGCACAATGACGTATATGATTACAATTTTGCAAATATTTTAGAAAGCATCAAAATGGAACTCCGGAAACTAGATAAGATGGAACCTACTTGACAGATTACAGAAGCGTTCTCTTATAGTTCAAACAGTGATGGCTGGGAAATGGGGACGAAAACCAAATATTGATTGGTCAAATAAATCAGATAGAGCAGGGTATGCATGGTTTATATTGGGAGGTTGGAAAATCCGAAAACTACGAGGCGAGTTAAATAACACTTGTCCACTCTGAGCAGAGAGGAGAAATGGATTCACAATTTATTGTTTTGCACCAAAACTGAACACAATCGAAGCGAATGGCTTTCCGAAGGGAACTTTAGCGAACGAACAAGAAATATTGATCTGGCAACATAAATTATGAGGGATAACAGATCAACGGTAGTTCAACTCCTGAACAGATTCTTTAGTATTATCAGGGGGAAAAGAGAAACAAAGATTTTGGAAATTTTACAAGAATGTGAATTTGCCGCACCTTCTTAAATATGTTTCAGGTTACTTGGAAGCTCAAAAAGGAAGGATAAAGAATGAAGGAAAAGACAAGAAGATGACTCATATTTCTTAACTTATTATTTACTAATTATTATTATTATTTATTATTTTCTGAAGTATTACTTTATAGTTAATTTTATTACTATTACCTAAACTTATTTACTTGTAATATATGGATTGTACTTGCTTATTCCGACCGTTGATTTTCCGTGGTTCCCAACGGTGCTTAACGAATATTCTAGTTCCATTATTCTAGTTGCATTTTTTTCTTTTTTTCCGTAAAACTTAAATACCTAGCAACTAGCAATTAGAACATTCGTCGAGAGTGAATACCAAGGTACAGTATGCACACCCCAAGGCATTCTCGGTCTTAAACATGGGTGCATGGGCCCTCAGTCCCGCCAATATTTTTCCAATGTGTTTGTACATGAATATATAAAAAATATGTCTAATAAAACCCTTTTTAATTTAATTTAATTGAATAGTAAATGTATAAAAAACTTAGTTAATCCTGTGCTACAGAATTTAGTAGCGATTCCTTCCAAAGTCTTCTATTTAAAAGTTAAATATTTTACCCAAGGAAAAGCTTCATAAAACTCAGCGTATTTCAGTATCTTCATAGGAGTAGTTTCAGGTAGTCCAGGAAAAAGAGCATATTAACATTGTCCGCGGAATGATAAGTCTTTAAGACAGGCGTAGAAAGATCCCCTTGAAGACTGCCTGCTTTCAAGTTTTCCATAATAAAGGCTCCCAGAATACTGATTAGGTCGTAACGGTGAGACACAAAGAGGCAATGGAGGAAGCTCGTTCCACTAAAAGTGCGGATTTTAGTTTAAAAAGTTCAAAATTAAAAACATGAACAAACAGTCTGATATTTTTTCTGTTTATTTCAACAATCTGTATGAATTTCCATATGGCATATTCTGGAACATAGTTAAAAAGGTAAAAGCAACTATTAACAAATAATTGTGTGTTGCAGTTAGTGACTACGTATGCACATGTAAGTAAACAAATGAAAACGAATAATTGGTTTAAAGATTACAAATTGAAATGAAAAACAAAAAAACATAATAAGAATGTCGTCTTAAGAAGGAATACATATTATGAAGTGGAGACGATTAAAACGGTTTTCTCTCAAAAATATTCTAGAAAAAAGAATATCATCTAAGAAGATTTCCTCTTTAATTGTTAGCAGCAAAGCTAATTCTTTCTAAATTTTTTTCTCCGGACGCAGAAGGCAAGTTTGTAGCCGGCATTTGTAAGTAATTACTTTACGAACAATCGTGTTAAGATAAATGCCCAGCGTGATGCTGGGGCAAAGTTCGCAGAAAGAAGACACATGGAACCCACTCGGGTGTCAGGAGAGCAACGCCTGTGCTCTAATTGGCGCGAGCGCTGTCGGGTGGGAGGGGGGGGAGGGGGTTGGTCGACGAACGGAGCGCTCATTTGAATTACAAAACGCTTCGCAAAATCTTCAGCTTTGATTGCAATAACTTTCCCTGACTGCAGGGCCGCCGTGGAGTGAGAGGACTTGAACCTCCGCGGTGCAGCCACGCAGGCACCAAGGGGATGAGGCAACACGATGCCTTCGGCGGTCCGCGAAGACAGCCGAGAAGGGTTGATTTAAATGGTAAGCGAGTGTGAACTGGATCACAGAGTCTTCCGGAATAATTGATGAACCCTCCCACTTTCAGGACAATTTTTGCGCCTACGCACCGTCATCGCGGTTTCACCGATGTTCTTTCAGCTGACGCGCAGTCTTCTTTAGAAAAGAGAGAATCTTACGTGTCTTTTAAAAGATGAAGTCGGAGCATGTAATTGTCAGAATGAGTCATCTTTCGGAAGCATTGCATTGGCTCTTATACTCTTTAATTTTGGTGGTTCGTCTTCGAAACTTGGTGATTTTCATATTGTCTCCTGACAGAAAGAGACTCCCGTTTTCTGTAGAGGCGTAGAGAATTGTTCACTTTTTTTTAGAAATGTCATTTTTCTTACGAAAATCGTTTCTTTTACTTTTAAGTAATATATAGATTACCACTCAATAAATGTTTTATCATAGTTATTGAAATATATAGGTTTTCATGTATAAATGAGTTAGGAAAAAGAAAAGGTTCGATGAAAAGTACTATTGAATTATTCATGGAATACAGAAAAAAGGACGAGAAGAGGAGATAGTATTTTGCTGTAGATAGAAGAGAAATGGTGCGCGAGGCCAGCATCATTTTGTCCGATTGAATAGAGTGGAGATAGAGAGAATTCTGCGAAGAGTGCGAATTGTAATTAGATTGGCAATGGAATGATCGCAATTTGTCCGACGCTCACAGCTACCAGAGAACTTTCTATACCTTTTTCTGTCACATTTCTCCTTTTTTCTCTTTTCTCCTTTGTTTTAACTCATCATTGTAACTACACTTTTCTGATGTTTTCACCGCCTACATCACAGTCTATTCTAATGACTCATGAAAAGTTGTTACCCATAAATCCTATCCAACCGTCCAACATACTCCAACTCGTACATAGTCCTCCGTACACGCAAATCATTCAGTATTTTGACCAAAAAAACAATTTGAACGGTAAGATAAAAATAGAAACCAATCTACGAAAAGAATTGTACAAACCTTTCTCCTGTATTTTACTTACTTATTGGGAGATGTGCTTGTATACCTACTGACGGGGGAAATGGCGACGCGATGGGAATCAAACCCTGCACTGCAGCTACAGGTACATACAAAGCAAACCAAAAGAGAACGGTTCGTTAAATATTTGTCCAAATTTTACAGCATTTCTTGATCCAAGTGTTACTGATTGAAAGGAAAGTTTTGAAAGATCACATACGTATTTAACATTGAAATCAGTATGGGTTCTCGAGTTCGTTTAACGTAATCTCAACTATTTTTTACTATTAGTTTCTTTTAACACCTTCACTCATTACTTTTCTTTTCGTTCACTACAACACACAATTGTAGACATTCCTGCTTTCATCCTCACTTACTGGATAAAACCATTAAAAATGCAGAGAGACTGCTAACAAACCACATCGCAACTATTTCTATCAGCTATATTTCCATCAGCACCATCGTTACCAATGTCTGCTTCTGCTCCATTGAGCACAATGTTTGAATTCCTCTTTCTGAGAGTGCGTAGCGTTTCCACGGAGCAACAGCAGAAGTGCGAGCATTACGGACCTTCAGTCGCTGGCTGCCGCAGGCTGACCGAAGCCTCCCGTCGAGAGGCGAACAATCCTGGTTAACGAAGCGCAGACCAGTTCACGCTCCTTCCCCCACACTTCAAATGCTCCTTTCCGAACCCCTTATCGTATGCACATCCAAGGTGGTGTGTTCATCCACCCAACTCGATGAAGCACAAAGTACTCATTGATGATCGTTCTCTTCACGCACTTCACCTACGAAGTGTATCTGACCAAATTATGAAAATTATTGTTTAATGTAGAATAACATCGTATGCTATTCCAATAGATACTTATCATTTATACATTTTTGTATATTCTTGGGAACAGAGAGTAATCATGGCCACATGAAATATTGCAACACTAAAGTAATAAAGTTGATTAGTATAAAAAGTTGCAATTGATGAGGCGCATAAAAATTAATATTAAGGAGATACGTATTTTAAAGAGATTATATATATATAATATTAATTTTAGCATTATATATATATATATATATATATATATATATATATATATATATNATATATATATATATGCGCTAGTTAAAATAGATAAGGAGGATAATGCTAAAATTAAGGAGGTTAAAATAGATGGTGAGGGTATCCACCGCGAGTGTTTGCTGTATAAACATTTAACAATCCAGGAAAATGCTCTTAGAAAAAGGGAAATGTGTCTGTACAAATATCATAACCTGCAATAAATACAAGAAAAAATTATGTCGATATGGTGGCTCGAACGAAAGGAACGTAAGTTGAAGAAAGAAAGTTGTGGGTTCGAGTCTTGGGTAGGGTATATAAGATGGACAACTTTAGATGTTTTCGCAAGTATTGAATACCTCTACGAGCAACACCTCAACATTAAAGTCCCTACACGAAAATATAGTCATTTTACTGCGAACGTTATTTACTTTAACAGGAGTACCAAAGTAATCCACACGAATAAATAAAAATAGTCTCATTTTCATAAATCAAATCTTACCTATGGTACGACATAGTATAATTTCCTACAGAAAAATATAGATTACACGCAGAAAGAAAATGAATGAAGTTATATACAAGAAAAAACAAATTAAGTATTTCATAGCATTTGATAGTCAAAAAGAGTCACGGTAAATTACATGATAACGTGATTCTAGTTTCATAAAAAGTTAATCAAAAGCTCACACTAGATACTATTGTGTTTCTAAAGCTTCGCGGATTCATATGAATTAAAGACTCCTCAATATCACTTACATTATCATTCTGATCTATATACATACGGAGAAAAGAATCCGAATGATTTTTTTTTTTTTTTTT
>NNCF01128512.1:198418-264860 GCA_002313205.1 Laupala kohalensis | reverse complement strand
TGTGTGTATATAAGATATTAATAAAAAACATCATACAAATTTTTTTTAAATTCTCTTTATTTACTATAGAAAATTGTATTTTCCAATTTGTAAGTTAATTCTTTGTTTATGGTATGCATTTAATTACGACTCTCTCTCAAGAATTAGGTAGCAGTTCATAATATTCGGATTCTCATTCTTCTCTTGATATCGGAATTTTAAAATAAGGCTAATTCTTCCGAGGAATAATCGTGAAATGTTGTTTCTTATGTAGCGTTAAGCAATATTGTTTGCCGTCAATTGAACTCTGAGACAAGCAAATCATCCCAAACATGATTATTCAATGTTCACACTGCATTAACAAATAGTTCGGAATACAAAGGCGATAATGATAATATCCTATCCTCCATTGTGGTATTAATTACTCTAACACAGACAAATGGATCAAACCAATAGCGGCCGCTGTTTAACACACGTCTCCATTGTAGCGAGGTTGAGGGGTGCGCCCGCCGTTTCGCAACAGGCATATGGTCCGTGGGGTCAAGCGGAGCGAGCTGGCCTGTTGCTAATGATCATCAAACAGTGGGAGCCTCGCATGGGAGAGCGGGGAAGCTACCGGTGGGAGGGAGGAAAGGAAGGAAGCAAGCAGACGAAGATTCCCTCTCACTCTCAGACGTTCTCTGGAATCAGCAAGGAAGGTTCAAAGAACAGAAAACGTATTTCTTTAAATCAGTGCTACACCAACTTTTCAGTTCCAACCCCTAACATCTTACAGTATGTTTCACAAACTTGTACTCTGTTGCAGCCTTATAAAATGTTGATAAATTTTCACCCACGTTGAGCTTCTCGTGTCTCTCTGCCTTGCCTTTAGAGAGAATGATCGTCGGACAACCGCAAGTGAACACACTTTGATTCGTTATGGTTCTAAGCTGACCGGTGTTTACCTCTACTACTCTACAATTTACTGTAAAAGGTTATCATCATTTTATTCGATTATATCAAAGGTCCGTCAATATAGATAAATCTATCTTTTCGCTAAATACCAATTTGATCTGTTTAAACTCTCTTAATTATTTGTCAGAACATTATTGTTTAGTTTTCCACCACGAATATTACGATTCAGATTTTTTGTAGTATTTGATACATGCATATGATAGATTTTTAATATTTTTCATTTTTATACATTGTTATTATGGTTTATCAGTAATTTTCATGTAGAGCAATGACCTATATATTGTTCGGAATATGCAGCACGTCAAGTTTATACTTTAATACTTAATTGTTTTCTTAAAGAATGCATTTTGAATAAAAACTCTTTGTGGCGGTTGTAGCATATTTTAATCAACATGTCTGAAGCCACCTAACTTTTTTCTTCGGCTTATGGGAGGTTATGTTACCTTGGATTGTGTTTTTTTTAGAGAAACGTGCCAGAACTGGTATCTTCATAGAAGACCCTTTATGTCGTTTAGGAGTTTCTTTCCTTAGAAAATGACCTAGAAGAAACACGTGTTTCATTGCAAAAGTTAAAATGAAATGTAGATCAAAAAATTATTTTTTCGTTATCGAAATTTTTTATCGTTAGGAGTATGTTGAAATGTTAAATCCGCCTCTCTTAGGGCTCTTAATTGGAATTGATGGAATGGTCCCTTGCTTCCTTCCGGAGAGTTAATTAGTTTATTGTCCTCCACGTGCCTTTTGCATTCACTGCTCTTCCCCCGTAAAATGTTCCCCAGTAATACACCACACTATATCTGTTCCCTTTTTCAATTCTTCTCTGATACCCACGATATAAATACCCATTCTTCCTCCAACCTCAGGTTTCTCACACCTGAACATCGGACACATAAATATTCCCGTTCCTTCGCACTAGTAGCTGCCAAGATGTGAATAAACATGGCGAATAAACTGGATGTATGTTTGGCAAAGAAATTATCAACAAAATACATTATATCCTTCGTAATTTTGAAGATACAATGATTCATGAGTGAATGTGGATGAATAATTAGTTCCATGTTTTCAATTTTCCCGCTACAATTGACAATGTTCAATTCCGTCATGTAGCGTCTCATGTTCCATAATGATATTCTCTTTTCTTTTTTTAATACTTTCTCTCTATTTTCTAAAATTTCAAACCTTTCTCTCTGTCTCAATGCGTGGGGTATTAATTTTCCTTTGTATGTTACACTGTTTCCATTGTTAATATTTTAATCAATAATATATGTCCTTATTTAGTTAAGTGTAAGGGATGGTTTATTCCTTAACTTTGCCTCCAAAAGAAGGCATAATAATAATAATAATGTTTATTAGTTATAATAATAATTATTGTTATTAACTCGAAGATATTTAAAATATTTATTGTATTTTAGACATTTGGTCCATAAAAAGTAATGTACCTCAAATAAATTATATTGCTTTAATTATTTATAAATTGATATCTTTTAAATATTGTTTGCAAACGTTTACTCCCATTTACGTTACGGCATTATCTTCTGGGGTAATTCCGGTCAGAGTATTCAAACTTTCAGAATTCAGAAGAGGATAGTTCGGATAATTTGTAAATCTCATCCCCGAAACTCTTGTAAACCTTTATTCAAGGAATTAAATATATTAACACTTCCCTGCATTTATATTTATGAAACAGTCGTGTTTGTTAAGTCCGAATTACTGAAGTGCCACCCTTTCTTTATACGAAACAGTCTCGTTCACGAACACTATACACGCAATAGTAGTAATATTCATCGCCCTAGAGTGTCAACCACTCTTTGCCAAAAGGGACCATACCATTCGGGAATCGTTCTATATAATTCCCTGCCCAAGAATATAAAAGATATTATGAAATTGAATATCTTCAAATCCGCGGTTAAAAACTACCTCCTGCACCAGTGCTTCTACACTGTAAAAGAATTTATTGATTTTAACAAAAGTTAAATTCGTCTTGTGCTTTATCACGCCATTGCTGTAGTACTTTTTAAACAACTTATAACAATTTCAAAAACTATTTTCTTGCATGATTGTGTTGTCTTATGGCTCATATTAATTTAGTTTTATGTGTACTCAACATTGGCACGTTTGTGTACATAAATTCTGTAGCCCCATCCTGGCCCGGGTTTTTCTCCGGTTTTCCTTCGGGTAGAGGCGGATTTATCATACAGGTTCTCTAGGCTTTGTCTAGGGGCGGGTCTATTGTAACAATAAATCGTGAATTTAGTGTTATTTCAATTTTTAAGCACTATACTCAGAATAATCTATAGTTCGATAATAACTTACATGTAATTTTTTGCTTAAAATTACAAACATATTGACATTCTATTAGTATTATAACTCGCAGCTAACTTTTTATCTTATCTAGGAATTTTTGCTGAATTTTTTGAATCCGCCTCTGCCTTAGGGCCCTTGATCGGAATTGATGGGATGGTCCCTTGCTTGCTTCCGGAGAGTAAATTAGTTTTTTTTTCCCTCCACGTGGTCATACGCAGTTTGTACTGTTTTTTGACAATAAATTTATTTATTTATTTATTTATTTATTGGCGAGTAAAATTCATGAAATACATCGTAATAATTTGTTCATTGAAGCTTGTACAGGTTTTCCATTCTTTGTTCTCTTTTCAATTCGGTCAATTGTAGATTATGAACAAAGCGCTACTGAGGTTGAGCTTTACAAAGGTCGCAATACTCGCAAAATACTTTTTTTGGTGGGGCGGGCGGAAAATATCTAGATTTACTCCATACTGTTGTTTGCAAGTTTTTTACAACTGCGGCTTTAAGTTGCAGAAAGCTTTCACATGGTCTCGCAGCGAGGGGGATTGAGATATCGAAGAGAAAAGTTGCAAGTTTATCTTGTCCCACCGGGAATCAAACTGACTTTTCTTCGTTGACAACACCTGCACCGTAAGCTATTGGAGGAAGGGTTCAGATATTTATGTATATTTAAAATTGACTTAATTGATGACTCAAATAAATATTACGGCAAATAAAGAATGCCTCATCCAAATAAATTGATTTGACTTGAAAATCACATGATTATTCCCCATATTTCATGGACTATTAAAAGTTGTAAAGTGTTAGAACTCAATGTTTGTAATTTATGTTTATTTTTCAAAAACCTTTTTAATACCCTGTACGACCATTAACAGACTTTATTCTTTCCACGACGAATCTCGAATTTTCATAATGTCTTATATATTAAACCAATTCATACAACTTATTTACTTGACATAGTTCTTAATAAGCATTTAAAATGAACATTCAACAATAAGCAATATTGACAACAGTAAATAAATTGTCAACGTTGGATAAATTTTTGTTTTTCAATCTTAAATTTAGAATATGTTGATTGATTGCTATTTGTAATATGTTTCTGATATTTCTTTTATAATTGGTTAATTTATCAAAATGTTTATAATCCCGAAATCCATGTTCATGTCTTAACAATGATTCACAATACCATTATACCTCGTGTTATTAATAACGTTTTTTCTGTTTACTAACTTTAGTTTTGAGACTCTTTCTATGTAGTTCGTTCTATGAAACATGTCGAACATAATTGACAATTAATTTTATAAATGACGTTAATTTCAAATGATTTTTCTTTTTCACACATACCTTTCATCAAACCATTAGCCCAAAATTTGGTATAGGTTGATATTAATTGTATGCTGTAATAATCTACATAATTTTACACTTATATATTTACTAGCTGATTACCCAGCGTTGTCCGGAATGGTTTTTACTCATTAGACCAACGAACCCGCTCACCGGAAGACTCGCATGTCGAAATTTTTCCTTTCGCATTACGCATTTGTATATTAATAAATGGATTATATGGTAATACATTTTCCTCCCTTGCCCACTGGTCTGGTAACTAATGTTTTACGAAAATACTCTTAATTTTTAAAAATCTATGGAGTAATTGTTTTCCAAAAGTATATGCATAATTGTTTTAGTTATTACTTTTAAATTCTTTGTTTGAAAGTTCTATGACATTATCTATAAGGTTCAATACCATGGTTCATGATTATGTAATGGAGTAAGCTGATAAGTAATGTAATATTATACCAGAATAAAATATCAATTATTAATATTTTATATTGTTTCTTGTACTTGAAAAATTACAAAAAAATTAATGTCCATTTTTCCCCCTTTTGGACTATGAAGTTTTTATAATTAAAAAAAATAACGTATTTAAAATGGTTTCAATTCTGTATTCCTGACCCCCCAGGGGACTTACATCGAGTAAGTACGTGTTTGGCGAACATGGGGCCCCGAGCTGAGTCTGGCATTACTTCCACTTACTTGTGCCACGCTCCTTCCTTTCTCTTTCCTGATCTCCCTTTGTCACCTCTTGTTCTTTTCGATCCCGACGCCATTAGGGCTAGGGTATCTTTCATTTTCCTGCCTCGCCCCAGGGGACTAACATCTAGTAAGTACGTGTTTGGCAAACACGGGGCCCCGAGCTGAGTCTGGCATTGCTTCCACTTGCTTGTGCCATGCTCCTTCCTTTCTCTTTTCTGACCTCCCTTGGTCACCTCTTGTTCTTTTCGATCCCGACGCCATTAGGGCTAGGGTATCTTTCATTTTCCTGCCTCGCCCCAGGGGACTAACATCTAGTAAGTACGTGTTTGGCAAACACGGGGCCCCGAGCTGAGTCTGGCATTGCTTCCACTTGCTTGTGCCATGCTCCTTCCTTTCTCTTTTCTGACCTTCCTTGGTCACCTCTTGTTCTTTTCGATCCCGACGCTACTAGGTTGCGAGGGCTAGGGTATCGTTCATTTTCTTCTTTCCTCTTCTTCTTCTTTTTTTTAAAAATGTTATTAAGTAAAGTCATGAGATATGGCGGGATTTGAGTTTTGAGTTGTATTTCAGGAGGGTTTTTAGTGGGTATGGCTGAGTCATTCGGCGAGTCCCACACGCGGGGAGAGTCATGTTGGCTCTCCCTAGTGCGTAACAGCATTTTCCCTACCTGTACAAGTTTTAAGGGCTCTAATAACCTTTGATGTTGACGAGCCCTAAAGCCCCAAAAAAAAAAAAAAAAAATGTATTCCTGAACAATACAAAATATATCATTAACATATCGAACGTATAATTTAGACATACAATCCAGTTTACTTTAAACATTCTCGTTTTAAATTGAGCATCACAAATTCTGACAAAGTTTAGTTTACTTTCTCTCAGTGGTAAATTTTATTTTTATATATATCAAACAAGTATTTACTAGTATTACCTCAGTGGCAATTCTAATCTGTATTTCAAGTATCACACAATTTTCTTCTAGCTAGTGACGGATTGGCCATACGGGTTTTTGGACAAATGTCTGGTACACCGACTTAATTTTCGTTGATGAGGAATTACTTTTTTCTCTTGAAGCCTGAGTGATATGACGCTTAAGTTTGAAATACACTGCTTAATTATAAAAAGCAGAACAAAGTTGGGCGATAGATTAAGAGATATTTCAAGATTTTTATACGCAATATTCAGTAAAGTCTCCCTGATACAAAATACATTGTATTGAATATTGTAAGTACAGGCCTTAAGATATATACAAGATTTTTCTAAGTGAAATAGTTGTAGATCCATGTGTTTATTGAGCATTATTCGGTTAAATAATTGTTCTAACTTCCTCATAAAAACCAACAACGAGCTGATCCTCATGCTGTGAACCACGTATGCAGAGCATGCCACCGCAAGCGCGGCGTCGTATTGTGGCATTTTAACGCCCACATACACTCACCGAGCAATTCGACCCAATTCCACCGCAACTCTCTCTCTCTCTCTCTCTCTCTCACACACACATGCGACGACCTTGGTTTCGCATATTCTCAGCAGAGGTCTCTCGGCGGCGGGCGCAGCATGAATTATAAACCCACAAGCTTATTAGTGTAGGGCTGCCTTCGCTTTGACTCGCTCTCTTGGCCACACGCGAACGCAAGGCAAGTCCACCTTTTGACTGAGACTGTATCACGGAGGAACATGTCTTTGGGGGGTTCCTCTCTTCCAATTGAACTTGTGACTTTGTGACAACTTGTGAATGTTTCGCAGCGCCGTTGCTGTAAGCAGCTTTGAAGTCAGATCTAAGACGGTAACGTCCTGGGTGCTCTCTCAAAGTGATGTAGGATTGGAGGATGAGGAACGGCCCAGGGCCCAAGAGAAAGCTATTGGTGAGGCTGGAATAAGGGGGTGGGTTATACGAACATGCAGATAAAACTACTCCTTGATAAAAGAGAAGAAGGCGATGAAATACTGTATCAAAACGGACGAGCAATGAGTTGTTGCACATGATGGAATGAACAAGGAATGAAAACTACCCCAAAGTGAAATTAATGGGTTATATTAATACTTTTGTGAGATGTAAGATGATATCAATACAATTTTTGTTAGTGGAGAGTGTCCAAACGGAATTGGGAGGGACTATTTTACGCAAACAGTGAATCATACCTCAAACTTACTATAGTTCTCATAACAATAATTATTTTAAAAAATTCTCAGCATAGTATCCTCTCTACAAATATCAAAGAGAATAGGCACTGAAAATTGCTGTGTATTTTGATAATTTTAAATTTGATGAGATCGTATTCTCCTAGACCCGTTGCTCTGTGAGCTATTAGATGAAATGCTATGATCTCGTATGAATATGTACAATCGCAACTGCATACAATTTTCAACCTATTTACACCATATATTTTTTATATTTTACTTTACTGTTTCAACACTATATTTAGTATTTATTAGTGTTCTTTGTTCATAAATATGTATTGTGAATAAATAATTATGTTTTGTGATGCACCATAAAGAAAATGTTCAATAAAAATCTTTTTCATGCAAACAATATAAGTACAAACAAACAATATCCTACAAACACATACACTAGGAATATTTTCTAATTTTTTATTGAGAGATTTATGAACATGAGCTCGGAACTGGTTTTGTAGAGAATGTACGACTGTTTTTTTCCCTTTCTGTCAATAAACGAGATTTGACAGGAAGTTAAATAGGTAACACCTAATACGACTTTTCTGCGATCCAGTTGTGGAGATGAGTAGAGAGGGAATTTTTGAACACAAGTTATTTTTCCCCGAGACAGACCCTCACTGTCCTACTTCCTTTTAAAGACTTCCAAGAATCATCAGAAGGTTCTCTTCGAAAACCATTAATATTTGTGGTTTGCCATTAGTAGTTCACAATACCGTACAAACCATAAAAATTAAGAACCTATTTATACGATCTTTCTTTATTCGTACTGGCAAAATTGATTTTGAGTTCCAGATGTCCAGCCGTTGAGGTTATGTGAAGAAGATACGTAATCACTCTTGCGAGACGATTGGTTCGGAAGTCTCGCTTCAAGTAGTTTTATATATCCTAAATAAATAACAGGAAAGGTCAGCAACAAAACAAGAAGGAAATAACGATAATTAAACAAAAAACAAATATTCACTACTTTTAAAGTAAATAAATCCTTCCCATCTTTACTGCCTTGAGAAATGAAATGTAACTAAACAGGTTTAGAAAACACATACATGAACTGCTTTGAAGAGGTAGCCCATTTAGAATCTTACACACCCGATTCACAAATTTCATTGCAATACTCATATACATGTATTACGAGACAAAAAGGGGTACAACAACATTAGGTGCTTCGAAAAATAGTCTTGTTCCACGCAACACTGTTGCATGAAAAAGAAGAATACTTCACCATATGCATTGATTTCATGCGCTGTAATGAGAAAAAAGATGATGTATATGATCATTAGTATGATTCCCCCGGTGCGTTATAAATATGTTTCATGGGTAAATTCCGTGTGGTCTGATTGGTTCAAGTATGGTGACGAGATATTGCGTGCTTTGTTATGCAGAGCAATTGGGAGACTCTCTGCGGCCCATACACACCTCTATTCGGGTCTCAGCAAGTCGTTTACCAAGTCAGCTTTCGACTAAAGAGTTAATCAGCGACTTGCACTCTACCGTTGCCTACACGAAAGTACTCGTTTTAGTAGAGAAAAAGTGTGTTAGGAAAACTTTTTTACAATATTTAAGGGATTCTTTGGAGCCTCTTTGAGAGGAAAAAGAAGCGAAAGTTTCCACTTCTAAGATCACTCTTCCGACCGAGCGTCGTTTTAACGAGGCGAAACGGGCAACGCAAGAAAGCGGAAAGGGCCGGGATATGGGTCCTCGAGTTAACGGGGTTATGTCAAAGGGACTCTTATAGCTTTTGTCACGCCCGTATATTCCACCCTGAGACCTCGCTTCCTCAGGGGTGTCCATTTCCATCCCTATTATTTACAATGCACCCACCCTATCGCGTCACAAGTTACTGCCATTACATGATTTTTGTCCTTCAAGTTTCAAAATTATGATTGAATGTAATGGAAAGAACGTGCGGTCGATTTGTGGAAGTAACCTATCTGAGAATGTATTAAGATAGCTTTTGAGTGGTTCGAGCTTCTCACAACCACTACTTATTTACTTCACTAAATGGTAGAAGAAATTAATTCTTATTCAGTAACTTCTTCGTCCATAATAGAAAATATAATTCAGCCTGTACGAATATTCAACAGACAGAAAATAATTGTCAATATCCAAACTGTTTCATTAATGTAACACATTTATCACGTTCCAATTCTTAGTAACTAAAATATTCATCAGGATTATATCTTTTAAATTAATCATTCATATGGATGTTTTAATATCCACATGTCTGTTCACTCTTTGTACATGTATTTGTATATGAAATTGATAATTATTTTTAAAATCATACGTTGATGTTCCTTTTATTTAAATGTGATGTAAATCAGAACCAAAAATTAACACATGATGAGGATTACATAAATTAAAAGGTTTTGTACGTGACTTCAATAAAATTCAGTATGAATATAGACTAATATCTTATCTATTTTATACACAAACCATAGAGACTACATTATTTTCTCTATTATAAACAATTAAATAATATAATCATTTATAGAATTTTATTTATCTGATGATAACTTTTGTATTTATATGAATTAGATTGTTAGTACTCTTACGTAAAAAGACTTGTGGCCTGCAGCAGCGGACAACCCTATATCTCTACAGCAAAGCAGGAGTCAATCGCTTGTTCGGTTTGAAAGAGCTTCCTAACAAGACGATAAAATGTTTTCTGTTCTTTTGCCTCTCTAAAACATCTCTTTTGAATGGCAAATTAAATGAAATCAATCGACGGATATTTCGTTTTCACTTCATTGCCGATGAAGCGCTGAATTTGACTGGTTTTTGTAAACCAATTTCAAAGAAAGAAAGAAAGAAAGACTATAATCGTGGACATTCATAAAAAGAAAAATATTGTAGTATGATTTCAACAAAACATTATCGTTGGATATGGTTTAAATACACTGAATACAGAAAACATTTATCATCAATACATTTATAAAACGCCCTGAACGATTTCGGAAGTTCTCTCAAAACATTCCCGTCCAAAGTTTACATATTCCTGTGTCATCTAATGTCGTACCCTATTTTCCTTGCGTTCATCTTCCACATTTCATTTCCAGCGATGTTTTCGCGAGCGGCAAAGCTAGTCACGTCCCGGAGACCCGCCAGCGCCGGCAGCGACGCGACGCTCGTGGTGGCAAGCAACGCGACGGCTGAGATTTACTGTCGGGTGCGCCTTGTATTGGTTTATAGTGTTTCCTCGCGCCGTTACGCTGGTCTCGGAGAGCGCGGCGGCGTTCGTACCGCCAAAGCCGCCTCCGCTGCCAGAGAGCGAGCGCGAGGACCGGGGACAACGTTGTGCCCCCGCCATCGCCATCGGTGGTCCTCACCCGCTCCGCTATCTGCGCACGAATTCAGGGCTGGTTTTGGCCGTACACCCGCGACGGTTTCTCTTTCAACCTCCTCCTCCGTCCGGGACGCTCGCTCGGGCAAATATATGGCGTCGGCTTGCACGTCGTCGAGCCTCTTCCCTTCCTCTGAATCTTCCCCGCTTCTCTCTTTCTCTCTCTCTCCCTCCACCGCTGCCTTGCAGGTGGCAGCCGGAGCGGCAGTCGTGATGCATGGCGAGTGCTCAGCTCACACTTCCAAATAAATATCACTCGCTTGAGAACTGTACGACTTTGCGACCGTCACGCGGCAGGTTGGAGCGGCGAAGGTACGGGGTTGTGGAGATGCTTTTTACTCACTTCATCTTATCTCTCATTTTCCACGATCATCCTCATTTTGTCTGTGCGTATGCAACGATGTCACAAAATCAGTCAAACGGGTAAGTGATTGTCTAAAGAACATTTTCAAATTATGATGTTGGACACAATGATTGGTCGGTTAATGGAGTAGTTCACATACCACCTCCGAGAGTGTTGTGGCGGTTCAAATGATTTAAATGGAATTTTTCGTGGTGGACAATGCGGGTGAGACATAGTCTCTATTCATTTCAACTTATTGACTCATGATCATCTAAGATGATTCTCGGGGTTCTTCAAGTGTCATCTGCATTAGGGAAGTAGGTAGAGCATCTAACATCCTTGTAACAGGACATGTTATCTTTCATATAGTGATCCCAGATTAAGCCAGACCAGCCACATGATTACAGAAGAAGTGGAATACAATACTTAGATTATATAAAATTAATGAAAGAATATTGCTGCTCTATGTTAAGAATCCTAATAGAAATATAACCTGTTAATTAAAGCAGCAAATAGGGGAGGAGTAACTTTCCCATAAATACAATACGATTATGCTGAGTGTAATTCACCAAACCTATACTCCTTCTCAGTTTTTGGGACTTGTTTTCCAACTGTTAATAATCCAGCCTCAAGAGATAATATGACAAGTGTATATTTCTCTTCGAGAGAATATCATACAGAGGCAATGTTTAACACATGAATTTCAAACTTTCGAAACTGTAAAATAATATAAACAGAAAATCTGAATTTGAAATTAGAATTGTCCGCTGGATTGTTTGTCATTTGAGTGGAGATAATAAAGATAAGCACTGAAAAGTGGTGCTTACTTTCTTTTCCCAAGCAAGACTCTAAACTGCGTCTTTACGCTTGCCAGAGTGATTTTTCTTCAGCAGTGAGAGAACTAATTAGAGAAAGAAAACGTGTCTTTCATTCTTCGATAGGTCAATTGGTCTAAGCATTGGGCATGCAAGTTTTGGGATGCAGGTTGGGAAACAGTAATTTCCTCAACATTTTTGTGTTTTCTTTCCAAACACCCAAGATAATGCTGTGTAAGTGATACTGAGTTAGTATTTAACAAATAAATTATTTTCATTTACTTGATTTCCGAGGGCAATAATAAGGAAGCTTTTTCATATTACTTCAGATCATGTATATAGTGGAATTTCAATGCATTTAAACAATGAACGCTAGAACCACTAAACTGAATCAAAGACAACCAATAACTAGCGAACGAAATTTAAAAATCTAGAAATATTACTGTATTCAAAGTTTTCTTTCCAAATGTGTAGTTTGTACTGTCCTTAAAGTTGGAAATTCTTAAAACCAAATGTAATTTTATCGAATGATACAGAGTGAAACTATTAGACATCCATTTTTGTATCTCATTCTGACTCTCTTTACAAAAATGTGAAATGTGAAGTGTGTGAAATTATATCATAATAAATATTCTTTATACAATCTGGTAGAAACCCATATTTGTTTCCCAATATGATTTTCTGTAATTACCTTATCAAACTTAAATTGAATATGATATAAGGAATCTTAATTCTGACAAGAGTACAAAAACAAAACGGGACATTACTTGAATAGACAAGTTTACTTGGTAGATCTTTCTTTTTAAAGAAACAATAGTCGTATTACACCAAACTCAGGTTTCTATAATTTACTCAGAACAACGAATGTACTATAATTTCCAACCCTCTTCTAAAATGTGCCGCTACTCCTTCTCTCACCTCCCTCGCAAGATCCCGAGTCAGAGTACAAAGGCGTGTCGCAACGGGCGACAAATACCAGCGCGCGGAGGCTCACTGCAAACGCCAACGATTACAACGGCGGCGACGGGCATATGACCCTCGCGAAATCTCAGGGATGATGGTGTTAGAAGGCGCGATATCCATGCATCCCCTTGCCAAGTCTCAGGGACTTCAGCTCTATAAACGCACTCATGATCGTCCCGTGTCGTTTCCGCACTTGGTTCATCGTTCTCGTGCTAAGAGAGCGACGAAGGTCTCCAGTCTTCACTCAAATGATAGCAAATGCTAGTCAATTTCATTTTTCAATGTCTAACATTTTCTCTTGTCTGTGATGCACCAGTGTAAGTAACTTAGGGTCTTAACACTTCTATCTAGGTTTAAGTTACAGATGTAAGCTATTAAATATGATGTTGCATGCAGAGTATAATGTACATAAGAACATAGTTCAAAGGAATCCTTGGGTAGCTTCAAAGAATGCACCTTCCTTTAAGAATGAAATTTCGCTGTATATACCGTAAAAGGGTGAAGTACAACATTAGTTTGGACAATCAGATCTCGAATTTTAATGTAGGCTATTTCATAAAACATTAAATTTTAATTTTTCTAATTTTTCTAAATTTTAAAGACAGGAAGTGGCGAACTTGAAGTGATGAAGATGAAATCGTTTCAGAATTGCTTCTGTATTTGAGATATCTTCGAACAGCATTGCTCAGAGAGCATCACTTGAAGGTTTCTCTATCTGTTCATTGAACTATACCGCTGATACGATCCTAATGATGAGAATAACAAGAATGACGTCCAAATAAAGGGAGGGACGAATGATTATGAGTGAAAGTTGTGGTGCAATGCATTGTGGCAGGGAAACGGGAGTGCCCGGGGAGAAGCTGTCGTGAACTCGCTTCGTCCACCACTGGAAACTCTAGTTTGATCAGTCGGGATTTGAACCAGCTTCATCACATGTAAAAGGCGAGTGCACTATCCACAACGCATTGAGTCGCCCCAAACTCGAATTTAATTATGACAAAGAGGTGTCATATTTTATAAAATACGTAATAATGACAGAAAAACGGGCTATGTTTCAAGTGAGAACAAATTCAATTCTCTTTTTCGGTTATCATATATGGTTTAGATGGTGAATTATTAAGGGTACAAAATTGTTTATGAACACACACAGACTACACTGGACTTCATTTGGAAGACTTGGAGAACAGGTTCTTCTAGATCTCTTTCGTACAGATGTGAAAAGATCAAGAAAGTTTGAGCAGTTTCTATTCACATTCCTTATAAATAATTTGCTTCCCACCTTTTTTAAAGTTACAATAGAAAATGAAAATAAATGTGTAATATTTGTAAACCTTAACCAAATATTTAAGAAAATGTTTCTCCACTCTGAAAATTATACATATTCCATGAGTGAAAAAAATATTCCACCCTGAAAGAATAGAAATTGGACATACTTTTTTTTGGGGGGGGGGGAATTCAAAAACTTCATTTGGTTTAGAAAACATTAATAATTTTTCAGTTATAGACTTTATGAAGCGTAATGATGCATAAAGATATCACCAAAAACAATCTCCCCTTACAACAACAAAGTAAATCCACTTATGCATACATCCATTTGAATTATTTCCTTGAACATCACTTTCTTATCGATCTGCGACATGAATAATTTGTTTCATTATTATTTTTCTCTCGTTCTGAATCATTTTTATAACCCCTTTATAACTCATGTGATAATCGTCATGTCATGCGTACATCTCCATCAATCTCGCATTCTTCAAGTCCAAAACCTTCACACGCTCAAAAGCGGTGATGTGGAAGGAAAACGGCGCGTTTTGCGAGAACGTAGTCCCGACACATTCCCTCGCAGACTTGACTTGAAACAGTGGAGGCACGCTTAATATTTGAGTTTCATACCGCAACCAAATCTTGTTTCTCGACGCAATCTTTCCCGCCGTACGCTATTTTCCTGAGCCGTTTCGTGCTGCTGGGAGCATAGAACGACGGCGATGGCGGTGGTTGCAGCGGCGAAGACAGGCGACGGCAGAGGCGACGAAGGCGGAACAGCGCGCGCGCGCTCGCCTGTCAATCCGGCGGCCAATCAAGAGCCGACCTCGGCTGTTCCTTCACCGCACGTTAGGCTACTTAAATAATTTACGGAGTTAAAGTCTAGCGAGACCGTCTCGATCCACCCACTTAGTCGGCGTGACAAGAAGGAATTACGTTCACTTAGTGACGGTCCAGTGGTTGAGGATGGGTAGATAGAAGGCGGTCGAGAGTGCAGTGATCTGCTCAACCGAGGCAGAACAGCTCTCAAGAAAGGTTTGCTCGGTGATTCACTGCTTACCTGCTTTTAGAGCGACGAATGAGAGGTGGAAGGGCGATAGAGTCCGTCTAATGTGTCTAGATAAGTCAAAGTGCATGTCAAGGCGTAGGGAGATTTGTAGACGAACGATACCTGTGGATCCACTTTATTGGAATGGGTTCCTGTTTTTAAAAGAAACGGAAGAAACTCATTTGTTCACGTGGGAGATTTTCCGATCAAATGGAGTGTTTGGATTGAGTTATTTTTCCCAATCCTTTACTTTGGGGGAAATGTTTAGTCAAAATTAACTTTAAATTTGTCAATACTCAGTTACATGCGATTAAAAATTTACAGAGTTAAAGTCTTGATGTAATAGACGTCATTAAATTGGATATCTTCTAATCATCGATTAAAGGATTTCTGCTACGTCATTGCAATTTTAAAGCTTACATTGATTTTCATAAAATAAGTTAAAACTTGCCATTAACTATTGTTTCATAAAGTTATTCTAGTTAATAAAAAATCATTTTATACGTTACCGGTAGAACTACCCGGCCCAGGATTTGAAAAGAAACTTAAAACAAACATTACTGGACAATAATTCAACATTTTTAAACAATTCACAAATAAAACACAAAAAAATTTTTTTTCATAGTTAAACAAACAAAAAAAAATAGATGTGTAGTGGTAACTTCTTTCATGTAGGACCACATGGCGTTGAAAAAATGTGTAATTATTGACCAATTTTCAAAGAATAAGATATTTATAATGTACATCCATCACTAATGGTCTTGACCAGTAGTCGATAACAGGTGATCCGAAAGAAAGATTTGGTAGTGAGTAGAAAAATCTCGGCAGCAATGGAAATTTTTATGCTTCATTAAAATTAAAAATATTAAATATATTGAATAAACAAAAAAGTAAAGGAATTTTTGTATTTTTCATGACATTAAATTAATAATTTCCCCATTTATAAACTCTTTCAAGTGTGCATTCAACTCCTGACATATTGCCGACCCACTCCCACTCTTATTAATTTTGCTTCACCCCAGATGTCATACTTCATTTTGTGCCTTTCTGTCAACAGATTTCACTGATATTGTTTCTATTACAACCATCACTCCTAATTATGGAGAAATATACAATTACCATTTTGTTATGATAAAAAACTTTTACACATTCTTGTCATGCTAAATTGATGCATTGTATGGTAATTCAATGAAACATCTCTCCTCATTATTTGACAAAATTTCTAACTCTTAAAAAATCATTTAGTGGTCAGCGGGATTTAAAATTCTGAGACTAGTAATCCCAAAAAGGTCCGTGAGGTCTGGAAGGTTGGCAACCAGGGAGCTGGTCTAGATCAGAACCCCACGAGTAATACTAGCGTTGCCATGACAGTGGGACTAGAGTAAGGTACCAAGGAACCAACACAAATATAGAAGTAGCCTACTACAATACAAGTAGTACTACAATGAAATAAATTCGTTTTCATACAACAATTTAACAACATTTAAGTAGAATTAATAAATTTTTAAAAAAGAAAGAAAAAACACTTAACTCCTCGCTGCATCAGACAAATAGTATAAGGTTATTTACATCTTATTTCAAGAATATACTTACATAGAATTCATTACAAACCAAACGAAATTAGTTGAATTCAAGAGTCTTTGCGAGAAAGAAATGATTCAACTAAAAAATTGATAGAAGGTCTGATTGTTATATATCAATCAAATGCAAAATTTCGTACGGGCCTCTCTTGTATATTTACACGATATACTTGAAGTATTAAAATACCCAGGCAGAAAAGGGAGACGTACTTTTCTTGAACGGATTTAATTATATTATTAACATACGAACATTGCTTAGAACACACTTGGATCAAACACCACAGTAATGGTCATAATGACTAAATTAACTTTAAAAAATGTTTATCAATTCAAAATACTACCTTGGTCATCGTAAACTGTCCACCGTAGTTATGTAATTGAATTAAAAACAGTAATATTATCTACACTTTCATCACCAACACTTATTAATACGCGCTTTGCAACTGATTTTTTGAACATAAAGCTAATGTATTAACAATTGTAGATAATTAATATTGTTATATTGTAATATTATTATTTGAAAATAAATATTAATATTATTGTGTAAAGGATTCCCGCATAGATTATTTGTGAAATACAGAATGCGCTTTACGGAAATGGAAGCATGACTGCGACAAGCTGCTTTTCTATGCGATAGCAGAAATTTGCTTTGCTGCAAAAATTTGCTATGCAATAGGAAATGAAAACCGCAGCTGCTAGTGGTTGCGGAGCGGTCCGTCCTGGTATTCACTTATGCAGTGTGTTCGAGTCTATATAGCACATCGCCCTTCTCCCTATCTCAACGAGCAAACGCTGGTCATGGTCTCGAAGAACAGGAGAGAATACTCTCCGGGGTTTTTGTACGGGTTCATACCTTTCAATGTACTTCTACTTCACCCGGGATCCAGACGGGTATTCGCCCGGACAATGTGTTCCCGGCAGTAGTCGTTCTTCTTTGCATTACATATGCGGGAGAATAGGAATTCATGAACACAATCAATCTGATTTTATATGAAGGCCAAATAAATGACATTATTTTATTTGACGATCCTTGAATAACGAACCACAAGTTATTCTCTCTGCTGCAATAAATCGGGAATACAAAATGTTTTCTCTTATTTCAAAATTTTAATTCTTAGTACAATGAATGACACACAAAATTCCACTTCTTTGTGCTGCAAGTATTAATTAATGGAAATGAGAATGATGATCGGTTTCAAGACGCGTTTACACTACGTAGCAATCTGCTATACAGAAAATGTTATAACATTTTACTGCACAAAATCATGAATTTGCTATATGCAGCATTTTGCTACAAGTAACATTTGCATTATGTAACATTTTCTGAAAAGATACTGCTTTATGTAGCAAAATGTAGCTAAAATTTTAACTATACTCGTATAGCAATGTTACACGTTTCCCCACTAGCAGTCAGAAAAGTTCAAAGGGATTTATGATGCAAGTTTCGCCGTCGTCCCTGCTGCCGTGTCTTGCGGAACTAATAAGAGAGGAAAATATAATATAGGTCAGATAATATAAGATAAGAGAGGAACTTGTGAGATAGGTCAGCCAAAATAGACGTACACTCTCGCGGAGTACTCATTTTAAATGACTCATACTTTTTTTAAATTATACAATTACCCGAACTGGGTTCCTCATATCGACAATTAATTGTTTGTAATAATTTAATTGTTAAAAATATAATAGTTTGTACTATTTTTATTCATAATATATTATAAATAATGTAATAGTTTATAACAATTTTAATATTTTCAATTATAAAAATTATAACTGTTTATAACAACTTTTATATTTATACAAATTATAGTTGATCATAACGATTTTAATTTATTATGCATCATTGACAATATTAATATTTTACAATTTAATTATAGCATTAATATTTGTTTATAATGATTTAATTGTTCCAATAATTTTAATTATTTATAACACTTTTTTATTATAATAATTGTTTATAACAATTAAAATAAGTAATAGATTTATTCATACATTTGTACATAAAATGTAATTGTTAAAAATATTTTAAATTGTTATAAACAATTAATTAGCAAATGATTGAAAAATCTTAAATTAAATTGTAAGCAATTTAATTGGTATACCAATTTCATTACTTTGGTATAGCAGATTTAATTGTTAAAGAAATAAATAAATTGGTATGATGCATAATTTTAATTATTAATAACTTATTTAATTATTTATAATTTTTTTATAGAGCTTGTGTTACAATATAAAAGAGTAGAGCTTAAAATAATTACTTAATCACGCTCCTTTAAATTGTGGTTAGTTTTTATACCTAGAAATTTTATCTCTATCTTGTATGCAAAAAAGAATTGGAATAATATTCATTATTTTATTATTTCATAATTGAACGCGGTTTTCTCAAAAACGTCACATCGTATGTTCTGCACAGTTTTTGAGTATATCTATAAATTTGCATATTTAACGTCTTGCCAATTATTCACGTAGCTATCAATACAAACATTTATAAAATAGCTGGATGGGTCTCCGAGGGAGTGCATTGTTGCATCAAAAGGCTAAATCACATCCCTGAGAAAATGTAGGAATGGAACCTTTTCTGTCGTAATCATAGACGTAACGCTTCGTACATGAAAATGAACATTTTTACCGTACATTCAGTATACATATGTTTTATATATGAGAAACCTCATTATTGTTGTGATCAGTGACGGAAGGGGGGGGGGGGGTGGCTAAGGGGACTATACCTAAACTCTTAACACATGAAGATATATTTTGCCACTTCAAACAATTAATAAATTCAGATAATTTAATATTGTTAATTGTTGATTATTTATTTGAGTAGATATATTTTATTTAGATGATAATATTTATAAAATTTGTGTTGTAAAATCATGATTTTTAAACAGAAATGCTCCCCAGATTCCTCCACCCCTTCTTGACTACGGCCTAGATCCACCACTGATTGTGATGACATCATCACCGATAGTTTTGGTCTCCTAAATTAGTTCTGACATATCGTATCTTCTAACCCTAACTCGGTCGTACCTTCTGGCCAACTACTGAATTCGGGTTTTGGACATTACATGTGTTTATGTTCCCTCCATAACACACAAAGAAAGCAGACAATAGAAACCGAACTTAAGAATTGGATTTTATTACGTTAGGAATAGAAGACTTTCTGGGCAGATCCCGAGTACCAAAACGTACAATTTTTAGATAATGAATTGACTTTTTTTGGGTACATTAAAATGTGCATTTAGATTGCCAAACACCATTATTGTGCGACTTACATACACGAGTCATATAAAGCAATTATTTTTCATGGCCTAGGGAAACATTTACTGAAACTAAATTTTCAGGTACATAGTTCTCAAAAATAAATCTGGCTGCTGTCAGGAATTGACTTTGAACGACATAATGAGAATTGTCTCTAATTGTCTAAAATTTGCTTTATGTAGCAAATGTTACATAGCACTTACTACATGTAGCAAAAGCGTAAACGCGCCCTAACGCACGAGTATCCACTACGGGGACTGAGGAAGATAATGTGTAATGTGGGTTTTGAGTAGAAAGTGGTTACATTTAAAATGTTTGAAATATTAAATCTTGATTTTAACAACTTTTGAAATTAAAGTACAGCTGTGTTTTCCAAAGTTTCACTTAATATCAGAATTAATGTCAGTGAGAATATTATGAAATTAAAAAAATTGAATTGAGAAAAATATTTCATGTGAAGGCTACCAAGTATGATAAGAAAACTTATGATTTTTTATTATAAAAGAATAGAAGATCTTGTTGTCCATAAGTGAAGACAATAAGGATATCATATATGTATGTTTGGAAAGTAGAAGTTAGATTATCCGAAAAGAAATTTTTTTTCAAGGAATATATTGACTTATTTGAAAGTCATTCTAATACAAAAAAACAAACATAATAGCACGCAAACACAATATTTTACTAAAATTTCTACGGAAGTAAACTCATAAATGATAAATCTGTATTTATTAGTTCGTGATAAAGTTATACCTTTGAAATTTTGGCTTCACTTCCTGGAACAAGTGCATAGAACCGTTTCCCCTTGGCAGGTGTGTGGTGAGCGTGCAGTGTCCGTCTGACCAGCTGCGTGTGCCAGGACAATGGTACGAGATTTCGTTTAACTGGTTCATACTTCATTTACAGGGCTCGAGGGAGAGAGAGTGCAGAAAGTAATTTTAGGGCGTAGCAAAGGAGAACGGAAGGGCGTTGGTGGAACAAGAGGAAGGGGAGGTGGGGTGGCGATTGCCGCTGTTGTGTACCATGCTCTCCCGTTTTCCCCTTCTCACCGATTTACACCACAAGCGTAATCTGTCACGCAGCTTTAATCGGACGAGACAGTTGTAAAGATTCCGACGGGTGTCTGTACAAGAGATGATGGCGAACACGGCGATCGGACAACGTTGCGGAAAACCGGTGAAAGGGGAAGTGGGAGGGATGAAATTAGTGGAGACGACGAATTGGTGGGGACAGGAGTGTTCGGGAAGGTAGCGCAGGGTGCTTGAGTTGCTGAGTAAATGAGGCAGCTGGATGATGAATTGGAACTTGAGAACGGCGGTGAGTGGTTTCCGCCAGATGGTATAATAGACGCAGCGAAGTAGTTTGATCTGCTGTGATAGAGTGCGTTGAAGATGGTTTGTAGTTTGTGTTTCTGAATCTAAACGATTCTTATCTTCTGCATGAATATCACACGATATATTTGTCCTTGTTACCCATGAAGGAACATTTGAGCTTTTTATTAACAGATTTTTATCGATTATTATTTGTTACGTCTGAATAATATTTAATTTCTTGTAAAAATTGAGATAAACGATTGCACGATATTCACGTGTTGTTTCTTCCCTTTCTCACATATACCAATACAAACGTCTCCTTCCTTGAAGACAAAAGAACACATTTTTACTAAATACAATAGTATGCATAGATTCATCCTATGTCATAAACGATATTATACCGATACATGATTGATACACGATTAAGTTTTTACAAATAAATTGTTGAAGATAGGCAACCATTAATTTGAAATGTTTGAAACAAATTCTCTCTTTTATAACATCGAAGTTTGTAAAAGTTTGAAGAAACGACAAAAATTAAATTTTCCCAGGTTGTTTTAAAGGGAAAATTCATTATTAAGAGGTAAAATTATGAAGTTAATCAAGATAAAAATTATTTATTTGTATAATACTGTTGAGTGGTGATATAACCAAAGGTTCTCAAATGGGTTCAATATAAATTAGATTGCCAGAAAATATAACTGAATAACACACGATATTTCTGCTTCTTAGCAACAAAAAAGTTTGCTTTTCAAATTAAGAGCATCTTCTTGTGTCGTGTTACAAATTGGGTGTGGTAAAATATCTAAATAATTCATAAAGTTCCGCAGAGTCTTTCCCAGAACCCCTAATGTTATAGCAAAATTTATTCTTGTCTCGCGTCCACTAATTAGATTTTAATTACTTCCCAAACAGGAAAAACTATGTGTCTTGAGGAGATATAATATTTTGCTCTCTTTACCCTTTCCCTATAGATCATAAGAAATACTTAACACCATAAGTTACGTAATAACCCTTGAGTTAGTAAAATATGACTCATGAGACAGTACATGAAAAAATAATGAGATTAATCAAATTACAGCATTATAAAAAATGTTAGTTCGCCGGTGAAATTTTATGTTAACAATTTTTATACATTAAGTAAAGAAATAAATGACCGTCTAATATGGAGAGTCAAATTTGAACTCTTTTCCTGGCTCTCATGTATACATTACATTGTGCATATTTTCTTGTTACAAGAGGCGCAGTAAATCATACGTCAGCGCATTCATCATGATGATGATCCACTCCAAAGTGTGCATCAAGTCGTGCAACCTGTTGATTTCCATATGTTGTAAGTTTCTTGTTAACGTTAGAGCTTAGCAATCGGTGAGAATGACTGTGGATTGCCGAGTAATTGTTGTCAATATTAGGCATTGTTTGGTCTAATAGTTTATGTACTTTGTTATACTAATTTTTATACTACTTCATCTGTTTTGTTTTGATAAAAAATATATCATCAAGGGACGAGGGTGGAGGTAGGGAGTCTTACCACGTATGTAAAATTAAAAATTATACTAACGAAATCCGGGATCGAGCAGGGAAGCCTTTATCGTCAGTAACGGTAATTATCGTCGTAAACGGTAATACTGTTCTGAAAAAATCGTGCGGCCAATGATATCTAGTGTCTAAAGAGCGGCTCAGAATGGTACAGCAATAGGTTTTTAACTTGCGGATTCACGATTCGATTCCCTGACCATATTCTTAAGATGATCCCGTCCTAAAATATATTTTTTTAAATTTATGTCCGGATAGCTCAGGAGGTAGAGCAAAAGGATGTGTTCTGTTGATCCAGAATTCGACCCAGAATCCCCGTCAGGACAATTAATTTTCAGTCGCGATATTTTCGGCCGCCGTATCCCCAAAGATATTACAGTTTAATATTTTTGCGCCCGATTTTTTTCTTATCTTTTCTTATACTACGGTTTTATCTCTTGGATAGGCATGGGTGTGTTTTCCCCCACGTATGAGGCAAGTTGAGGCATGATCAAGGCATGTGACACGGAGTGGAGGTCACATGGTGGCAGCTGGGTCACATGATGGTTCAAAGAAGAGGTGTTGTGCAATGATGCATCACACATCAACATTTTTGAACCCAACTACTCTTTTTTGATTCTTTCAGTGAATCAAAAATAATAATAAAGAGGATGATGGATCGGATTGATGAGTGAGAATTTGGAATTTAGGGTTGGTGAATGGGATGAGGGGTGGATATTGGGATTTAAGAATTGATATCGAGCATTGTGACGACTGCGTGTTGACAATCACCTTTGACAGCTGCCTATGAGTGAGTAAGAACGAGCACCATCTTATGACACGTGTTTTTCTTATCCCTACCACACCCTCATCGAAACAAGTTGATACACGTCCAGGATCACAAGTTCCAGGAGTGAGGTACTGTCGCGTGATATGAGGCAGGAGTAGGGGAACAGTTGGTGGTATGGGAGGGAATACAGTGTCGTGATTTGGAGCAGAGGTGGATGTACCACTGGTGGTAGGGGAGGGAAACCTACGAACCTTTGTAAAAAAAATGATATAATTTTTTATTTCATGGAGTTCTAATTGCATTTAATTTTAAGGAATCAATATCTGCTGGTAAATTTAAAAAAAAACAAATTTTTTATGATCGTTATGTTTATTTCATCTACTACATCAACTACATGTTCACTTCTATTCCCGGTTGTTGTACAAATGTTTTATTTTGTATTCTAGCTTCATCACTATCACCAACTTCCTCTTCCTCCTTCACTATATGAACTTGAGTGAGAAGATGAAGCATAACCTTTATGATCTATTAGGTGTAAAAATTAATAAAGGATTTTCGATGAAAAAGTTCAAAAATTGCGAAAGAGAGTCCAAATATCAGCAACATTGAACTCTACCATGTTCTTAACAATATTGAGATAAAAATATTATTGGTGACAGACTTATGTAATCTATCATTCAACGTATCAGTGATACCAACTTCTGAATCATCATCAACATGATAATTAACACTCATGTCTTCTAATAATTGTACTGTATCATCATATTTCACAAGATAGTTAATTATAGTGAAATTTAAAAGTTGAAAAGAATATCCATCACTATTCATATATATTTCACCACTAATCATAGGTCAATCAAGTAATTAGAGTAATTTATTCACGGAAGGTCAAGTGATATCGAAGATGGGGGACGCACAGATCACATATCCAGGCTTTTTTTCAATACCCTACATTTTTAGAGAACTTGCCAAAAAAAATTCCTCTATAATCAGGTATGTTATTTTGTCGCCTTGCTCACTCTGTATTTGTTTTCTTTCATTCATTTGTCCTTGTTTTCTTTATTTTATTTCATAATTTCATTTCTACACTTTTTACACTTCATTCAATGCTTTCTGTTTTTACGTTTCAGTTATTGAATACTTTTTGGTTATTTTCAAGGATATTTCCTGTGTATGCTACTGACGATGACTACTATGCAGCTGAAAAAGCTTTATAGTAGTAATAAAACTATGAGCAACAGATTAACGACGTTTATTTTATCATTCTTTGATAATGTTGCAAACACCCCACAACTAAAAAGTAGATGTAATTGTGTTCGAATCAAAAGAGATAAATAGATGTACCAACATTTTGACGAATTTCATTAACAAAAAGACTTATATAACCAAAAATCGAGATATAAAATTGAATATATTGGTGAATAAGACGAAACAATTCCTAAAACATAATGACTATATACTGGTTCTTAAATCTGATAAAACCAATTCCACTATTGCAATGGATTGAACCGACTATTACAACATCAATGATATGTTGTTGAGTAATGCCATTGTAACTTATATCAGCTTTTACATATAGAACCTACATGCAGTATCCAAACACAAAATAATAAATTGCTTTGCAATTTTTCAATAATAAAAAAACTTGCATAAAAGAACTGAATTATCTAAATGTAACCACAGAAGAGATATTAATAGCCTATTAATAGCCACAGCAGATAATTTATGGCACTATAAAAAGCCATGAATCAGATAATCCACTCAGACCAGTAGTAAAGTCAATTAATAACCCTACTTGCTAAATATCTATCTGAAATACTAAACCACTTAATTCACGATAAGTTTAATTACAAGGACACTTTTGAATTTGTATCTAAAATGAACGGGATGAACATACTACGTAATATATATTGAATCACTTAATGTGTGATTTCTTTCTACAAACATTTCAATGCACTTAGCACCAGATCTAATACTAAAACGGGTAATAATAAAATCCAAATACAATTATAATAAAGAATTAACTAAAATTTTAAAATTCTGTTGTCGAGACGGTTACTTCGTCTTCAATAACCAATCCTACAAAATGATAGATGGGATCTCATCTATTATATCCGATATAGGGATGAATTCCCTACTTGAGAGTATTATCAATACTTTACTTTCAGACGTCCTTTATTGTCAAATATGTTGATGATCTTAGCAATACCAGGAGATACAACGGGATTGGTCCTAGGACATAAATGGGAAACAAGCATTCATAGATACCATGACGCAAGAAAGAAGACGGAACCTTGGAAACTCATTGGAATAGGAAACCAAGTAGAACCATTAGATATCAAATTATTTTTCTCAAAATCTACACAATGATAATTAATACAGCTTTAGCAATGAAATTCCGTTCTGTTTGTAACTTAAGTTACCATCAGTCCTCGAAAAAAATGCGAAACATTTTATAGATTTGATTAAAATGAAACGAAATACATTTAGATGTAGATAATATATTAATCATCTTTTGATATATCTTATACCATAGTCAAAAGAGAAAGCTAATAAATGAATAAAATAACACAAAATAAAGTGGAAGATTTATATAATAAAATTAAGTTTAATTATCTCCTGTATATACTCCTCAGTGGAAAATCACAAATATAATTCATTTCAAAGTAACTACCATGAACAATTTGAAAAGCTAATGCTTACACTAATGAAATATGAGATTACCATAATCCAATAGATAAGTCGCAAAACTGGATAGAGGCGATAATAATCAAAGTAACTTCCTGACATTTATTTCTCTTTTCGGTATAATCTCTCTGTAAATTCATACACTTAACCCATCTCTTTACAAGTCCTTGAAAGCCGGCGGCAAAGGAATATTTTGGTTGCTGGTGCAGCCAAAGAGTAATCTCTTGGATTATGTTATCATCACAACCACCCAACTGATTTTTAGGGCTCCAAACAGATGAAAAGCATTGAGGGCTAAGTCGGGACTGTGCGGTGGATGACCAAGCGCTCCCAACGAAATGTTCGTAACAGCTCCTGCGCTGGTCTTGCTGTGTGAGGGTGAGCATTGTTATCCAGAAGAATCACTCAATTTGTCAGGAGCCCAGGTTGCTTGCGGCGAATGGCCTGTCGGAGTTCCTGAAGAGTGGTGCAGTATGATGCGGCATTAATAGGCTCGAATTTCTGCAGTTTGACCCGTTGTATGTCCCAAAACACTGTGAGCATAATTTTGTAGGCTAATGGAATTGTCTTGAACTTTTTTTGTTGTGGAGGTGGGATGTTTCCAATCCATGGAAGATCGTTAGGATTCGGGTTGAAAGTGGTGATCCCAAGACTCATCCCCGTAACAGTTCGTGCCATGAAGTCCTCTCCTTCCTCAGTGTACCGAGTGAGGTGCTGCAAGGACCGACCCATTCTGTTCTTTTTGAGTTCCTCAGACAACTCGTGGAGCACCCATCAAACTAGCGAAAGTGCAACTGTTCATGCACGATGTTCCATGCGGTTCCATGTGAACAGCTTACAGCACGTACTACGTCATCGATCGTCACACACCGTTCATTAAGAATGATTTGTTCCACACGTGACTGCAGAAGGCACCTCCGCAGGGTGACCAGGACGCTCCCCATCTCTGCTTTCCCTTCCCTTATTAAACTTCTTGAACACAGCTCTCCATGAGAAACAATTTTCACCATACGGGATACATTTCGCGATGCTCTTCTTCTGTGGTCCTTTGGCTCACAAAAACACAATTGCATGCTGTCCTTCTCGTGTATACTAATGCAACACAACCGCCATCGTGCATTTGCTGCCTCTGACTGACTGCGTACCTACGAGATATCACGCTGCCTATACGACAAGCATATATATGCTGTCATCTGCTGGCAAAAAAGGCATTCGTAATTTAAAACGGTATAAGGGAGACTGACGTTTGCTACTTATATGACACTCCCTCGTACATAGGAGAAACCTATGTCCTACTTCACCATGAAAGAATTATAAGCTTCGAGACATAAGTTAGCATAATCATGACATGAACTAGTGACTCAGTCAAACACATTGCCAGAGGGAATTGCCAATAACTTGTTACACTTAAAAATTTACATCAAGTCTAAAAGTATTCTCTTCCTTCTTGGTCATAACTCCAAATTTTTTTATATTCACCCACTTTCTTCTCAAGAATGTAAGGAAATGTGCTCCATAAAATCAAAGGGATTTTACGAATTATAGATCTTTCAGAAACCAAGCTCAACAATTAATCTGTCAGCTACAAATTCAATGTACGTTTTCATTAGTTCAGAATTCATACCTATCATTCGCACTGTCTCGGCGTCCGTCAAGAAATCTTGCTCTATTTCAACAGCATCAGTAATGATACCTTTCACGTTCTCCTCTGATGGTTTCTGAACTAAATACTTGAACATTAAACAGGCGAAGTCACAGTGTAACCCCTCATTCCGAGAAATCACTGAAAGTGAGACCAGACATTACTCCTCTCTTTTTTAACCTGAAGATGACAGCAAAGTTTCCAGTGAAAAATATTCCCTCCACTGCAGCGAAGGCAATAATACTTTCCCCGAATGTTGAATTACTACTACTGATCCAATTAAGGTCCCAGTCTGCTTTCTTTTTTACATATGGAAGAGTCTCAATAGCATTGAACAATAAATCACGTTCTGAAGGATCTGAAATGTATGTATCGATAAATAAGCTATACATCTCTGAATGAACATTCTCCATGGCAATTTGGAACCCATCAAAACATCTAGCTTCTGTAATTTGAACTTCTTGAATGAACCTTTCCACAAGATTTTCTTTAACAGTACCATCTGAGACAGCAAAAAATACTAGTACATGAGAAATAAAACGCTTCTCTTCTGACTTCAGTTTCTCCCAATGAGCCTAATCTTTAGACAAAACCACTTCCTCTGCAGTCCAGAATGATGCTTCAGCTTCCTTGTACATCCTCCAAATATCTTCATATTCGATAGGAAAAATAACAAACCTTCTTGTTTTTTTACACAGCAAAGGTTCCACTCAGAGTCAAAGGGCTTTTTCTTCGTCTCAAGTTTTATGTTACTAGCCCTAATCTAAAAAAATTGAGAACAAAAGAATAATCACCAAAATAATAACAAATATTTAGTAGAAAACAGTATCAGACCTCTCCCAAATATCTTGCTAATGTTCTTTCTAATGTTTTCAACTCTTTCATTTCTCTTTCCTACTTCCCATCTTCTTGGAAAATTGCGAAAATCATCCTTCTCCCAAAACAAACAAAAACTCAAAACTTGCCAAAAACCATAGACATATTAGCATTCTTTTAGCGCTTGGGAAGCTTTTTGAAAATAATATTATTAGTAAATTAAATAAATTACTTTTAGATAACAAAATTATAAATATAAACCAATTTGGCTTTAAAAAAGGTGTTTGAGCCTCAGCACAGTCTCTACGTCTAGCTCTCGAAATTTCTTCTTCAATTCAAATTTCAATTTCAAATGCTCTCTTCCTGCAATGCTTTTTTTATTTCAGCTTCGCATTTGTTAAAGTTCACCATGACCTCCTCCTTCGCAAAACTTTTTCTGTACTCCCTGCTTCTTTTCATAATCTTTTACGTAGTTTCTTAGTAAATAGAAAATTCTTTGTCTGGTTTCAAGGAAAGAAATTACAAACGTACAATATTAACGCTGGGGTCCCACAGGGCGCATTTGGTCACCCATTCTGTTCTCCTTGTATATCAATGATATCACAAGAACGCCAATGACTACCCGGTACGTTTATGCCGACGATGTAGCAATGACTGTAAAATTAAAAGGACTGAAAAATGCTTTACAAATATTACAAACGGCGACTGATAACTTAACGGACTGGACAAACCAAAATGGTATAACAATAATCACAAACAAATGCCAATCCATAATTTTCACATGGAAGACCTCACTAAAAGAACGACATTTGAGCGTGGACAATACACCAATACCATGGACGGATAACATTAAATATCTGGGATTCACTTTCGACACAAGACTGCTTTGGACCAAAGACTTAATACATTCGGGGAAAAAAAAGGAACACAAAAACAAATTGTTTTTTCTCTATAATTTGAAACCCCAGACTTAAAACAGATGTAAAACTCTTGATGTATAACACTTGTATCCGTAGTGCGGCTCTTCATGGTTGCGAGGTATGGGTCTCTTCACATCCTTCCAATCAGGAGCCTCTCCATATTGCAGAAAACCGCGCACTAAGGATTCTAACAAACTCGTCACGTTTTATAAGCAATTTAAAACTTCGACAAGAACAAAATATTGTTCCACTTATGACTCTTATTCACTCTACCGTAAAGATAGACTTACCAAATTATTCTCTGACCCACCAGACTTATTTTTACAGTACAGACAATATGCAGAACGGACAATCTTAATAATAAAACGAATGTACTTATTAAGTACTTCAACTCGCACCCCCTTATCCACCACAACAACATTTATTACCAGATACCACAATTTTGCAATGTACATGCGTTCCAAGAATGTAATTAGCTCTTGTAAATTATTCAGTTATAGTCTTGAGTTAAAGTTTACAAAAATATGTCACAACATTAACAGAATTTACTAACTATTTTTGTGTCTTTATTGTTATGATGTATTTCCGTTTATATAATTTTGTGGACTGCCCAAATTCTAAAGAAAACATTGATGGACTGCCCAAATTCTAAAGAACTATACATTTCAAATTATTCTTTTTATTTGGTTTACTTCTGAGCGACAAAACATCTCAATTTTTTTTACTGTTCTTGTATTTTACTTGAAAGCTTTTCAGCTAATCAAGGAAAAATAATTAATTCGAAAAAGGACTCGGTAATTACAATTGCTGATGACCAAAAACAATAATTTTCTTTTTGCAGGCAGCGGTAAATTAAGTCTAAACATAGTTTTCTCTTTTTCTCTCTCATCATCTGGGGGTATCTTACACACATAGCATTTTCTTCTGATATTTATCTGTTTCGAAGATTGGTTGAAATCAATTAAAGTATATGAATAAAGAATGAATTTTTATTAGAGTACGTATCTCAGTCACATATTTATCATGTTTAAATTCATTTAAATATAAAGAAATTATCTCTATTCTTAATGTGAGTTCAATAAATGATTGCTATTCTAAATAGTTATTTGGGAAATCAGATTATGGTAATTTCGATGCATTCTATCCAGTACCCATAAAATCTAGAAGCTCATAAAAGATTTATTGTTTGTTCTAGTATTTTCCCACGAAGCTATGCGGCATAATTATTGTTATTATTTTCAATAAGCAAAATACTTTAAGGCTTTTGTATAACTTAACCCTAAGAAATTAAACATTCATTTCGTAATTAAATTCATACATTTTTTTCTTTTTAAGCACTATAATATTAAAAGAGGGGCGTATTAAGTCAAAATCGCACAAACATGATATCAATGTCTTTTCAAAAAGATTTCTGTGAATTTATTGTAAAACTATCGAGGCATATGAGTAGCATCTATTTCCAGATACGTTTTACGAATAAAAATATACCACACTATCATGATATTTTTCATTTTTTGTAATTGATTCCACAAGATAATCTGAGTGCCATCGTTCACTTGTAAACTTGTCTTAAAATATATGTCCATCTACCTTGCAAACGTATATGTTTTAGCTGAGAGGCTGTACTTGAGTCCCCACGGTTTTGTTCACGAGAATTTTGACAGAGAACTGAATTTGTACTTAAGCATTATCAGAAGTTCCAGTATCTCAGTTGAATACGTCACTGACATATGTGATTTACTGTGAGTTTTACTTATCATCGCCTTTTCTTCATCAAATTCTCAAACTTTTCATCACAAAATTAAACTATGGGATAATTTTGGATAAATTAGTAATTATAGGATGCACAATTTTTAGCCAAAAATGCATTTTACATTCTCCAGGAACAAAAATGTTTAAAGAATACATTTAATGTGAGAGGTGAACAATAAATTCCATCATTAACGCCATCCATCAACAAAAACGATATTAATAATACAATGACAAAAAATAGCCTTATGAAACCACTTCAGAAAGCTTGCAGTAATTTTGTATTATTTATGAACTACTTGTTTATGTAGTTTTTAAGAAAAAATTCCTTTACTTACCCCTCCAGGAATGAAAATGTTATTGCTATTAAAAAGACGAAAATAATAACCACATAAAATCGTTTCAAAATACATGCAATAATTTGGAGTACTTTTAGAGTACACATTGATGTACGTTTTATAAATAAATTCAATTTTTACGACTTTTTGGAAGAAAAATCTAGTATAGGACACAAAAATCAACCTAATGTATTCGCCTAAATACGCAAGCCGAAATTATGGGCTACTTACACGATGATGTATGTTTAAACGAAATATTCCATTCTCTAGGAACTTAACCACAAGAAGTAATTAACATTTAAAAATAAGACATGATAATGGCCGGAAGAAGTTGCTGTAATTATTGGACTTGCTATAGATTATGTAATAATAGAAATATCATTTACCGACTTCATTTTTGAAATGTTATTATTTAATAGAGTTGAATTATTGGATAGAGTGTGGCCAAATATTCTTACATATTACCTTTATGCTTCATTTCTAGCGTCAAAATACTAATATTGAATATCGAATAAGGTATATCAAATATTGAGTATTTTTAAAAATTTTGGAGTACTTACAATTTTTAGTTCTTCTATAACTACTGTAATCAATAAATATGCACATTAGTATTTGCCACATGGGTCTCTGTACTTTGCTGTCGGTCCATGCCCTCGAATCTATTATTCCGTTTGGTTATATTTATAATTGGGGGGAAAATATTCAGATTTTCGGTCAAATGAAAGTTGTCGATGCATTTTTCTTATTTGCAAAGAAACTGATATCGCTTCATAAGATAAATGTTTTAAGTTTATATGCTGAAAGAGCATATGGTGTCATTGATTAACATTGCAGTAGTCGAATGAAATATTTGAATGACGTGATGACTGTTATGAAATACTATGAATATTTTGGTAATAAAAGAAAAATCATTATCTGTCAAGTTATCGAGTAAATTTGGAACCTTCGCGGCAAATATTTGAATAAAACCTTCGCAATATTTTATGGGCAATTATGCATAGTGTCTCTGAAGGAACTATTTTTGTTAATTCTCATGTAATTCTGATTTACATAATTAAAAAGGCTATCGTCCGTGTGAGAAATTTATAAGAAAAAAGAAGAACGAAATTTGCCTTTCCGGATAATTAAGTAAAAATATCAACAAAACAAACGCAAAACCATAGTACACTATACAAATTATTCTATTATAGACCATTACTCACATACAGTTTTAATTTAAACATTATAATTAACGATTTTCATTTTTTAATACACCATAACTTTTTTTTTTGTGGGGCTTTAGGGCTCGTCAACATTACACCATAACTCATTAATTTCTTGTTATAAGGAGTATTTTGATATTAACAGAACATAACTTTATTGAATGCCTCATAAATGGATATGTATACTTGACAAGCAAATGGCACATTATTCTGAAACAAAATATATTAGTATAAAATTAGAAATGAAATAAAATTTTGGAAGTTTAGAATGGTCAAAATTTGATAGTTGATTAGCACGTATATTGTTACCTAAAAATCTGTTCAGAAATTCAAGTAGCAAATCAAATAACAAAAGAGTTAAGTAACTGGGACAAGAAAACTTGGTAATAATGTTTATGAAATAAATATTTTCATGTAAAAACAAGGGTAAAATTTAACATATTCTTTGTTGATATCACAGTCATTTCAAACGCTATGTTAGTACGTTGAACAGACCCACTTCTGAAGAATGAGGTATCACTTCCAAATATCATGTAAATAAATCAATAATAAATTCCAAAATACTGCAGATTTTATAATGAATATTTTGCCAGAGCAGAAAAAAATAACTTCATCTCTACGTATTGAATATTGCTTCTCTAAACCAAAGAAAGTAAATAATACAAACTATTTTTAAAAAAATACATAATAAATAATAAGCCCAACAATTGCAGCGACTTGTCATTTATTTCTAATTTTTATTACTTCTTGTGTTTCAGTTCCTAGAGAAACTGTTACTATGAAATTTTCCTTAAAACATGCATAAACGTGTACTCCATAAAGAATCCAAAATTACTGCACGGATTTTGAGCATTTTTGTCCTTTATTATTAACAACACATTCATTTCTTGAGGATGTAAGTGATAGAATTTTGGGTTAAAAATTACATCAACGTGTCGTCTTAAATTAGTGCTGAGAATTTTGAATCAATTTCTTACGATTGATTATTTGACCACTTATATTTAATTATTGTTTAAATATATTTTTCTAGGGAGTCTGTATAAAGGAATTTGTTGGTAAAAGTTATATCTTCATGTAGTCTATAACTTTAAATTATCTAAAATTAACCCATTGTTGATATTTGTAACGTCCTATAACGTCGTCCGATGACCTTCAGCTGAATACTTTACAATACCTAATTGAAATTCCTTCTTAGGTATCGAGTAGTCCTCCGCTGCCACCACTGGCTTTGCACCCAAAAGCCAGAAAAACTACCAGAACTGGGAATTGTATAAATTTAATATAACTAATAAACTCACATTAGTTATAATATGAATACAAATTGGTACGTTTATAGCAAACACTCAATCAATACTGAATAACAAGATGTACGCTCTTGCAATCTCATGTTCCCAAGTTCTGTCACTCAACCCTGAGCGTCCAGTTCTGACCACCCGCGCGTACAGTTCTGTCCAATAAGAAAACACCCACTATAACTATCTTCTTTTTTCACATTGTCAATCACAACAATGTCTCCCCAACAATATCACCTCATCTGGACAATCTTATGAAATACCCATTTCTTAACGAGGCAGACCACACCAAAATCTCACTTCGATAATAAATTTATTTCAACCTTTTCCGATTGCATCGCAAAACTTCGTGACGTTACAGTCCTCCCCTGCTTAGAATTTTTCGCCTGGAATGAATCCTATCGGATTGAGTCTCGCCGAAAATGTTTTGTTCATGGTCACTGGATTTTACATGAAATTTCACTACACCAATGACACATTTTTTTCACTACACAATCACAATATTAGTACCCCACTCCTCCAAAAGAACCATGCCATGCTGGACAATTCATTCTCTCAAATTGCGTAATATTTAACATAATAAAACAGAACAATAAATTACATAAAATATTAACCCTTTTATTTTTACTTCACATTATCATACACAATAAATTTAAAAAACACAAATTTTACAAACAAAATAAATACATTGCCCTAGATTTAAAGGATTATCTCGGAGGACTTTTCCTTTCAACCTTCCCCTTTCGGTATTTCCTGTTCCTTATACGTCTCTTTATCAAAAGTCAAAGTATTATGATCCGTCTGGATCGTGAATGATTTCGAGTTATCGAGATAATTTGTTTCAAATTTCTCCCGGACCTAACCTAAACTTTTAGCTTGAAATTTCTTTTCTTTTTTCATATTAATTATTAGGACTAAATCTCCGACTTGTAATGAACGAGAATGTCGATTATACCACGTTTTTCGTTTTTCGCTTTTCGCCCTGTTCTGTGGCGCGCTCTATCGCCAATTCGGCACAGTTTCCCAATTTACTTTTTAGTGTGAAAACATATTACAGAACAGAAATCAGTTCAGGATTTTCATCCTCAAAGAACTTCCCGTATACAAGGGTTTCAGGAGTACGAAGCCGCTTCCCGAAAACCATCTTGCTAGGAGCAAAGCCCGTAGTTTCGTTAGACCCGTTTCGAATAGCAAATAGGTAAATATTTCTCCCATTTCTCTACCGCGTCGTGACAAGCAGCCGATAACATACGTTTCAGCGTCGGTGAAGTCTTTCCACTATGTTGCTCTGTGGATGATATATAGACGAATGCTGGACTTTCACCCCGAATTCCTGTCAAGATAGACTCGTGAGATTACTGGTAAAATTATGTCCCTGATCACTTTGAACTATTTTGGGAAATCCTATTCTACAAAATATTTCAATCAGTGCCTTTACAACGCTCTCAGATGGCTTATCTGACAACGGTTGAGCTTCAGGATAACACGACGTTTCACAGATGGCAGTTAATATATGTTTCCTGTCTTACTAACGGGTAATGGATCAACAATGTCTATATTAACATTAGAGAATACCTCTTAAATTTGAGGAACTAGTTTAAGAGATACTTTTTTCGCGTCGGTTCCGTAACCTACACGCTGGCCTTGGTCACTTGACCTAACAAAGCTTTCGCTTTCTGCGAAGCAGTTTGGCCAAATAAAAAACCTGCAATAACTATCTTTAGTTTTCGTAACTCGTAAGTGACAAAATATATGATGATGGCTATTCTCCATAATAATAGTGCGTTTTTTGGTATCACTATCAACTTACGATCACAGTCTAATTTATCATCTTTGCGCATAATTAATCATCTAGATTTCTCTTCTTAAAATTTTCCAGTATTTGGAAATTTTTTACAAATCTTGACAAGCGTGAGACATTCTCTTTGTTCGCGTACAAAATTATTTATTGGAATTTTGATTAATTCCTTCAGCGGACTGTTCTCCCTTGGCAACGCCGGGACGTCGCCTCCATCTCCTTCCAGCATTATCCCCGTCTCCCTTTCCCCTGGAGTGACGTCAACGCTCGCCTGCGCAGCAGAAGCGCGCGCTTGGCATCGCGTAATTATAGCTTGATCGCTCGCTACCGGAACTATCGTAGCGCCTACGTTTCCTGTCAACAGATTAGATGTAGCATTCTCCAAAATGTAATGTCCGAGATCTTCTTTGAGTAACTACCTCGGTTTGTGTCGCGACTTGCACCTTGCTTCCTTTCTCATTACGAAGCTTCAATTGAACGTTCGCGAGGGGTAAACAATATTGTTCGGAATGTAATGGCTGCTGTACCCAGATAGTCTTCCCAGTGTACTTTTCATTCGAAATGAATTTCTTCCCCACTAGGTCTACCGATGCTCCTGAGTCCCTCCAGATTTTTGAAGGTAAACGGTTTACCTCCCCCGTCTGAATAAAGGTGTTCGTGCTTCCGGTCTGATCGGACGCAACGAACTGCATCGATTTTGCGGCTGTTTTTTCGGACTATTTTGGGGCATTGAAATTTTAAATGATCAGTCGCATTGCATGCATAACATCTCTGTACGTATACCTGTTCAAATATATTCGCGTGATGTTTTATTTTTTTCATTTGATTGCTTCTGTTTTGTCTCAGAACAATTCTGCCTGTTTTTACTTTGCGTAAGGTTATTGAAATTTTTTCAGTTTGGAAAATAAGTTTTCCTCCCGTATGCCATTTGCTAGCTCGTACTCATCCAGTAATTTCGAAAATTCCTTGATTTACAAGATTCACCCACTTATCTAGAAAGTGTTCATTCACCGGCATTGGTAGTCGTTTCATCTGATCTACAATCATGAGATCTTTCAATTGCTGAAAAGTCGAAATGTTCAAGCCCTCCACTCATTCATAAAATTAAGTTTCCATGCAATATTCTAAATCTGACCATCGCTCATCATTCTTTTTCTGTTCATGAAAAAACATGATCCTAAATTTTTCCGGTCTCAACTTAAATTTCGCGAGAAGTAACGCCTTCATTTTTTCGTAGCAATTTAATTCGGTTTCCCTCGTAATGTACTGGGCCATATCAATCGGAAGTAAGCTAAGCAAAGTGAGTCACCCATTGATCTACCTCTACTTGAAGTTGCTTTGCTAGCCGTTCGAATAACGCGTTGTACAACACTAGATCGCTGTCTTTCACTTATAACTTTTCTACAATGCATTGCAAGTCGATTTTTATTTCTGAATAGCGTGAACCAATACTACTTTTGGATTTCCGTGGACCACTTCCCGAAATCGTTAGTTTTTCTCGTTCAAAATCACGTTTAGCTCCATGTACTTCTTTGCAAGCCCTCTCTCTACGTTCAGCTTCGCGTGCCCTCTTTTCTCTTTCGGCGTGGCGCGCCCCCTCTCGTTCCCTCTGTACACGTATTGTTTTTATGCTTATTTGAACTTCCTCCTCGTCATATCATTCACTACTGAGAATAATTTCTTTAATTTTCTATTTATTCATATCCTCAGTGAATATTTCCCCTATATCATTTGCCACGGTTATGAGATCCTTTTTCCGGTAACTCATTAACAAGCCATTTTGCACTAATATAGTATTATATGTTTATACAAAAAAAACACAAAATTTTAAGAGTAATTACCACTTATTTAATTCTGCGCGAAAACTATACTTATTCCCGATCCAAAATTTTCACATAAACTGATGCAGCAATAATGAAAAATCATACACAGTGTACACTTATTTACACAACACGTCTGTCTGGATTTATTCTCTTGGAAAAGAAGTGAAGCACTCATCAACGTTGTCTTCAAGTCTGCCTTGTTGCCGACCTTATTTTCTTCCATCGGACGGTCTCTGCGCGCTGTCAGCGTAGACGTCCTTACTCCAGCCTCGTGTAGCTTCCAGGTACATTGTGTCGTCCCAGCTTCCACCAGTTTCCTTGGATCGTCTCCAGTTCTCGTTCTCCACGGTAATACCGATATATGGTAGCTTGGGTTATCGAAATTTCGCGCTACTACAGCCAAAACAGTTTCTGTAACGTCCTATAACGTCGTCCGTAGCGTTCCTAAGTATCGAGCAGATTCCATACTCCCGAATTTTTTCCACGAAACGCTACAATTTCATCCAGTGACTTTCAGATGAATACTTTACAATACCTAATTGAAATTCCTTCTTAGGTATCGATTAGTCCTCCGCTGCCACCACTGGTTTTGCACCCAAAAGCCAGAAAAACTACCAGAACTGGGAATCGTATAAATTTAATATAACTAATAAACACACATTGGTTATAATATGAATACAAATTGGTATGTTTATAGCAAACACCCAAACATTACTGAATAACAAGATGTACGCTCTTGCATTCTCGTTCTCAAGTTCTGTCACTCAACCCTGAGCGTCCAGTTGTGACCACCCGCGCTCAGCAACTCCTCAGTTCTTTTCTCCACTCACACATTCAATTGTCCACCTACTCGATAGCAATCGTCATTGTTCTTCGAATTTGCATTCGTAATTGTCCAATAAANATTATGATGTCTTCCTATTTTTAATTCAATCAATAATTTTTTTGATTGACTGGTTGTTAATTAACATTCTCAAGTTTTCAGAGAAATAGTCATGTTAGTTTTATGTGTGTTTCCGTATGAATTTTGGGGGTATGTTTTGTGTGGGTGCATGACGAATGTTAGATTATAAGTAAATTTAAGTCAAATTTTAATTTTTTTATGAGCGTTTTCTAATTAACAAGGAACCTTGTATGTAAAGCTCACTTATGTTCAAACCCAATGTTAAATTGTAAAATTCCCTGAGATAAGAATAGTTAGGCGGCAAATGACCAATTAAACCAGTTATATTTTTTATTCTGTTTTATTGTAAATAGTTTTCCCTGTATTGGTGCTCGAATTACCAGAGCACCCTCAGACAACTGTTTAGTTGTGTTTCTCTCTCTCTCTCTCTCGTACGACAAAAGGGAAAGTGGAGACTCGTTCCTGGGGCTGCAGACCCAAAGGTTCTTTTTGAATAACATCATAAAAGTATCAGCCGAGGGTAGGGACATCCTACGCAGTACCTCGCATTGGGCAAAAGTTAAAGAAAAGAAAATTGAATAGATGAAAGACAAATTAACCAGATACATGATTGACGTGTATTTCGCAAAAGCAAGTGGAAGGATACTATAGAAATTCGGGGTGATGTTTTGGGTTGTTTTGGAGACAGAATCCTGAACCACAATCAAAGTTATAGAAGGAAAACGGCGAAGATGAAGGAGTCCATTAGGAGTAATGTCGATTGTCATGGGACAGTGGACGAGTAGCTTTGGCTATCGAAAAAGGAAGTACAATGGAAATAATTGACGATAGACAGTACTAACCAGGGTACAGGAAAACGTATGCGGAGAAGGATGGTCAGGATTTTTTTAGGAGGATAATGAAGTGTCAATAACGAGGGGACAAGGGCGTTGTAGTTGATTCGGACAAAGAGAAACATGATCAGCAGTTCTATGTTAAATATAACCCGCAAAGAGTTGAGGGCCACGGGATTGCGCCGTGACGTCATTGAAAAGCACGGAGTAGTGTTGGAAATCGAGCATTACTATTCGTCTAGACCGAACAAACGTCACTATGAATTGGCCAACCAAAATTACTCCACGTGGAGGGTAAATCAAATCATTGGCTCAAATAGGACGTGACGTCAACAAGGGCGTTGTCATTCTTACCACGTTTTTGGGAATCTAGTGGAGAGATGGCTACTTAATGAGTACCGCAGGGGCGGTCGAGATTGTTCTTACATTATTATGTGACAGTATGCAGATATCGATATTGAGATCATTATTGAGTGATCTTTTATCATTCAGATATAATCTTTATGTACCACACAGACAATCATCTGATTACGCGATCGGCTATCAGTTAGATTAAGATTATTCTGAGAGTCTAGTCTGACTTAGAACTACGACTAAGTTTATCATTAACGAAGTATAATGATGAACTCGAGTTTTTAAACTAATGATTCAGTGAACATCAGTTAATTGTATCATTTTGATCGTCGTCTGATTTCGGCAGAAGTTCTCGGTTTGAATGGCTTCGAACTTTAATTACACCAATAACGTGACGTCAAGTTGACCTGGCTCCACCGTTGGCTCGGGTGGTAGTGTAGTCGCTCATCACCAATTCATCCAGGGTTCGATTCCCGATGGGGCCAGAATAGCTTTTCACATTAATATCCCAGTTCATATAGTTGTGACTACTGAAAAGAAAACCTTCCTTCCTCTATCCAGCTCCTCCTAATATCAATAATTCTATCTATTACTAACTACTTCTACTAACCCCTCCACGTGAGCCAATTTGATGGTAAACCCAGCTAATCGACCCACCTACTAACAATTGCCTACCTCCCAACTCCTAACTCCTATCGCTCCATGTAGATAAACTTCAATAGCACGCTACATTTCCTATTTACAAATACAATTATTAAAAAAGAGCTGGAACAACTTTTAATGGATTTTTGAGAGGCTACGTCAGGGGCGACTGGTCTTGGTATCAACGCAGGCGACCGGCATCTGCTGGACGGAGAAGCGAAGGGCCTTGTGGTACCTGGGTCATTGATCTGTGAGGGACTCGGCATGCCCATGCTATTTTGATGACTGGTGGTCGAGCTCCAATGTCAATGGGAAAGGTAATTAGCATGACTGGCAGCGCCCAGTATCTTCACTAGACCGGTAAGTGGTAAATGAACTAAATCGAGCGTGTGCTACGATGACAAGAACTTTTGTGAAATTTGTCCATGTGTAATGAATGACAATCATTAGAGACAAGCAGTATTGTTGTTAATTAATATTTGTAAAATAATTCTGTCTAGAGTAGTTATGTTGGAACTGATAATTAAACAACATTTTATTGTTTAACCAAGTGATATGGTTAGTAAGCGTGTTATTTTGGAGGTACATGCGGGAAAACAATATGCATGAGTAGAGTAGATAATTATGTAAATGTAATTATACGACATTAAATGGGCCAAACCCCACTCTTTCAAATTTATTCGAATCATTCAGGAGGTGCTTCCTGGAGAGTTGCTGATTGGGTCAGGTAATTTAAGATTACCTAGACACCCTTTTCTTTTTATGTTACAATTAACGGCTCAACGTGGAGCCTAGACTTACCTCAGCACCCTCCTATTTTTTATGTTACTATATATATAATTTATGTAGTATATATATATGTATAATTATGTAGTATATATATATATTATTATTATTATTATTATTTGACATTATTGCTACTAGGACAGTGATTAAACTTGAAAATATCATTTCTATTCCTTCTTCCTCTTCTCTTCCCAAAATCTCTTCATTCTATGACTGTGTTCATGTTTTCTTCTATCTGTCCATACTTTCCCTGTTTTCTTTTTTTCTTTGGGTTCAAATTTCGCGTTTGCAACTGTTTTTCGGAAATCGTCTCTTGATTCTATCAGTTCATGATTAATGCCTACACGTTGTAGATCTTCTTCTACTTCGTGGAACCAGTTAGTTTTCGTTACCGAACTATTTACTACATCAAATATTTTCTTTGTCAGTCTGTTATTGTCCATTCTGTAGATGTGTCCATAAAATGCCAGCCGACGCTTTCTGATCATGTCTGTGAGTCTTTCTGTGTCTTCATTCAGTTCTGTAGTTGGTCTTTTCATCCAAATACCGTCTCTGTGAATTGCTCCAAAAATCTTCCTCAGGATTTTTCTTTCAATTTTTTCTGTGTCCTGGATGCCTGACGCTCCAAGTGTGGTCGTTTCTGATGCGTAAAGTGCTTCCGGTAATACGAATGTATTGTAATGCCTAAGTTTGGCTTGTTTTGATATATTTCTTTTATTATAGTGTGTCCAGGTCAATGAGTAGGCTTTCTGTAACTTTTCCGTTCTTTCCAGGTTGGATGCCTTGTTTGATCCACCCATCTGTATATATTCTCCCAAATACTTGAATTTTTCCACTCGATTCACTATCCCGTATTTTGTGTTCATGAAATGTGTTTCCTTATTTTTTCGTTCCATGTAACGTGTTTTTTCATATGAGATTTGCAGACCTGTTTTGATTGAAATTTCATGCAAAAGTTGTATTGCTTCTTGTGCTTCTTGTCTATTGTTACTGAGTATCGCTAAGTCATCAGCAAACGCCAGGCATTTTATTATTGTCTTGTTTGTACGTGTTCTTCCCAACTGAATTCCTTTTACTTGTGTTTCCCATTTTTTAATAATCTTGTCTAAGACCATGTTGAATAGCAATGGGGAGAGACCGTCCCCTTGTCTTACTCCTGTTTGTATACCGAATGATCCTGAAATTTCCCCCATAAATTTTACTTTGGATGTGGTGTCTGTGAGAGTCTGTTTTATAAGTGAACCCGTTTTTCTATCTACTCCATATTCTTCTAACACGTCAAAGAGGGTTTGTCTGTCTATGGAGTCGTATGCNATATATATATATATATATATATATATATATATATATATATATATATATATATATATATATAAGTATTCATCATCCTAATTGTGCTTTCTTTCTGGGTTTTCATCAATTCTTGAATGTTAATATAAAATGTAAGCACATATGATTTTCATTATAGAAACATAACGTAGGGAATGAACTTTTAAAAAACTTTTTAATAGGTATATAATTATGCAAATCTTATCATGTTGAAAAAATACTGAAAGAATTTCAAAATTCTTAATTTAATTTTATATTTTATAATTTTTATTTATTTCGAGGAAAGGAAATATAATTTATTACCTTAAACGTCAATTTATTACACATTATTTCAGTTACGAAAAATAATATTTAAATGCAAAGTCTGAACTGTGTGAGCAGGTTTGTCGCTGACAATTTCCGTCGACGGGGGCTCGCAGTTACGATGTGTACCCATTGCGTTATGAGACGTTGAGAAATCACTTACACGAGTCTTTCAGTGATGTGTACGGCGTGTTGACTTCCAGTTCACTCGACAAGTGTGTCCTGTGATGTTTCTTATATAGCATAGTTCATTAAACATGCGTACCACAATGTGCAGCTGCATCCGGTTACTTTGGTTTGGGGATTTTTACGAAATCTATATTTGAACACTTGCATCCGCGAATGTTTGTTAGAACACGGAAACATGTGGTTTGATATCAAACTAGTTACCGCAAATAGCGCGCAAGTTGCATATCGCGGTAAGCGCTATCGGGGAAAAACAGTAATTAGAACAGTCGGCTAAAGCAAGTGCGCAGCTGGACCGGAATATGCGGTCAATGTATCCTGCTTCAAACAGCATAAATAAGCATGTAAAACGTGAGAGAAGTGTCAGTGTGTATGTTCGCTGCCCTAGCAAGACGTTTGAAGAAATGTGGCGTGTTATACAAAGTTGATATTCATGATGAAATGAGTGTGAACTATGTTGGTTTGATAATAGTTAATGTTTTGTTTCAGAGGAGATGAAGACAGTAAACTGCTCAGATTTCTTTTTGTGAAAAAATCGGCACCAGGACATCGATGGTATCCTCAAAACCAATACGTTCAAGCTAACCTTCACCTATGATATGTAAGTGCAAATTGATTTTTTTCTTAAATCTCTCATCATTAAATAACAACTGCTGTAAATGTATTCACTATTTTTATGCCTCTAGAACTTCCCTACGATAATACCCGTTCATTTCAAAATTATCGAGTCCCAAATAAAAGAAAGTGAACTGAATGAAATGTTTCAAGATGAGAAGTGGAATGAATGTATCATATTATTAATAGTATATTTGTGTGCTTACAGAATGGATGGCTTCAGATTAGAAGAGGTGCTTTGTTATCATCCTAGCGTCTTGCTGGACGAGTCCTCGTATGAATGTCATTATCATGCTAGAGGATTGAAGACCTGTAAGAGATACAACTAAAGAAGAAAATTACAGTATTTTATTTAATTTCCTTTTATTGTACAAAGCCTAGAATTTTCTAAAATTGTGAACTCAACCACCCTAGCGTTTACTAACTTTTCATGAGCTTTCTGCTAGAGTTCTCTCTTTATTTCAAACTAGTTGATCACCCGGTGTTACCCGAAATTTTTTTAAACTCCAACGAACCCATTCACCGGAAACCTAGCAGGTCGAATTTTTGCTTCCGATGCAAGATACACTTGCGGCAGCGCCGTTGCACCATTTCATTAAAACGCTTATAAAATCTAAACCACTCGCCCAAACTTTATGATTAAAAAAAGTTTTTTATCTTTGTTAAATGCACAAAACAAAGATCCCACTAAATATGATCAAGATTGATTTCTTTCTTATAAAATTTCTCACATAAATTTAAGTATTGCTATTTTTTATAACGTTTTTTAGATCATTTAAATTAACCTTAGTTGATAGGCATATTGCTAAAGCTTTTGTAAAACTCTTCGAGGCGAATAATATTGCCACTCATAGTTGCCATCTATCACTAACCGTTTAGGCTGCGTAAGTGAATATGACCGATTTCCCTCCTCCTCTCGATTTCATCGACATTTATCTTCAATTTCATTTTTTTCTTTCTTTTTATACATTAAAAAAATAAAAATTAGCCTATGTTTATTCTGGACATCTTAACTGTCTCCTTGCTAAATTTCATCACGATCGGTTGTGTTGTTTAGTCGTGATTCAGTAACAAACAGACACGCTTTCGCTTTACACATTTGTATATTAGTAAGGATGAACAAACACCAGAGTTTGCCTGCCTTCAGTAATACACTCAACCCCGTAGTCCAGTGACATGGGTCTAATGGTTTTTCTTTCACATTTGCTTACAAGGATAAAAAATGCAGATCTCACCAGAAAATTTATACGCCTCAGGAATATAATTGAATAGATCCTCTCGGCTCTTCAAAATTGCATCACAAATATTCATTTATTTCAAGTGTTCTTGTGATTATTTTTTTTCCTTCTTGCTTTAAAACCATATAAATTGGATGTATATTACCTGAAAAATCTGATACTTAGAAGTTGCTAGTTCTTTCAAAATGAAGTGTGACTACCTGATAATCACGGACCCACTGCAATAGCAAATGCGTTTTATTGCAGAGATATTCACTAGAACCAGAGCATTATTTTAAGATATTAATAGGGAGTGAGAAAATTTACTGGTAAAAAATATTCTTTTTATGAACAAATTTTTACAATTAAATGCAATATTTACCATTTTTTGTTACATTTGATAAAAACAGATATTTTATGAAGAAGTTTTTAAAAGAGCAGGAAATTGTGGGTAAATTATGTATATGTAGTAGTTTTTTTAGAATAGACAGGAAACACAGAAAATAAAAATTGATTGTAACCCATCACTAATTTAAAATCAAGAACCACACTCAACTGGAAGACACTTCAAATGTTTTTACAGAAGTGACACAAATGTCCCTATCAAATATCCTAGAAAACTAGTTGTTGGCCACTGTAGAGAACGCAGATTCGCTTCCTATTGGGGAGAGGATTTTAGGCACAAACATTTTTATCAAAAAGTGCGCGGAGAAAATCAGAATTAAATTATCAGTTTTAATTTGAAGAATGTTTAGACCTTAAAGCATATTCTTGCTTGGTCATAGCTTTTAAATAACCCACTTATTAGAAATATTTAAATGCATTATACGTTAGAAAAATTGTTTCATAATATCGAGGAACTAACATTCTAGATTTGGTTAAAGCAAAGATGTCCTTCCTTCAGATGCATTTCCAGGATGTAAACAAAGCAGTTTTTTTTACTATGGGTCAAATGTACATTACATCACATAGATTCTTAACAGATTCCTTTACTTATAAAGGAACACATTTTCACTCTTCAGTTTGCATTCCTTGTCTTCCAGTTTCTGGAGAGGAGGCGGTGGAGATGATGCGGTGGATTCTCTTACCACAAACCAGAAGCATCACATCCACACGTATAAGAGAAGGGAGAAGAATTGATTGGTACCTCTCTGAATAAATTAAAGGAATAGCTTTGTTTGACGAGGTTCGGTGTTGGTAGTATATTTTGTAACAGCACTGATGATGGCCGCCACGCGGCCGAAAAACCTTATGAATTAAAAAATCAACTGGATAGTATGACTACACATTCTTTATACAATTAAGGAATATCATTTAGGTGACACAACAACGAGGCTAATTTTTTTTTCGATTGAACTTTTAATTTTAGCTCCCAGCTTCTGAGTATCTACTCGCAGAGGAAAGTATGCATCAACAACGGTCAGGTGAAAATTGCGACGGACTGCTACTCAAACCCGGGATAACCTGCTCTGGCCGCAGGTGTGCTGATCACTGCACCACCCGTCCCTACTCCCAAGCTCGTACGCAACTTCCACCCGGCCCGTTCCGGTTCTAATCTAAAACTTATTTTAGATTATATCTCTTATATCAATCAGAATTTACATGTTTATTGTATAAATATGGTTTAGACTGTATGAACGTATTACTCATCTCTCTCAATTTATACCTGTACTTTCTTAGACATAATAAGATACATAGATAACTTGAATTTTTATGTGTGTAGGAACCCTTCCTACATACAATACGCCAGATGCACGTCATATACGCATCGACAATTCTTCCCCATAACGCCCACGCCTATCAACGAAGCTCGCACGCATCGAAGTTGATACAGGAACACTGTTCCTACGCACCAAGAAAGAACGCAATTTCATACGAATACAAACTGCAAAACCACCACCACCATGTTTGTTTACTATTTCTACGACAGCACCGCCCTCTGTATATGAGAACTCCAAGCCGCGACACCAAGGAACTTCCATGGCAACACCGCCCTTTATCTAAGAGGACCGACACCAAGGAACTTATAGTAAACAAATTAAAGGTTCCGTGAAAGTCCCCCCAAACGCAACCTTATGACGGTATACCCTAATCTGCCCCCCCGTAGGGCCTATGGGGAATGATATGACCCTAGACCGTCGTATGTTCCTGCCTAGGAGCCCGAGGCTTGACAACCAAATATACACAATCCTGACGAACCTCGTTGAGTGCACTACTCAATATTTCGCTCCAAGACGTTCTAAGTCAAACCTCGCTATACCGAATTCCAAACTGAATTCCAAACTATATTCTGGCGACCGCAACTGACAATATGCACTCCTACAACTCAGGACGCATATTTAAATGATCCTGGAGAAAGTGTCAAACGCTGAATTCCAGCCACGCTCTGCTATCAGATATCGTATCCTTACGATACGCAACCAAACCTCTAGACTACACAACATAAATAAAGCTGGTGATTCCCCTCCGTGATTTGATCAACGCAACCTTCTGATCTGACTTTGTTAAACACTAGCACCAGATAAAATAATCGCAATCTTCTGATCAAAAAAATAGTTTGCTGATTCAACATAATCAGCTGGTGACCCTATCTTACTTAACGTAACATTTTTGGCCGTAGTTCACTCACCAAATGTGCTAATTGAATTGTGCTGCCTAAGTCGTGACTTCGCGAAAAATTTTACTCCATTGGAATCAAATTCCTAAATTAAAACTTTTCGCCCTCACTATTCATATTATATGTCTTGTTTTTAACACATATTACATGTCTCGTTAATGCAACTTATATTTTCAGTTTGTTTTCTTATGTAACATAGTTCTGCTTCGCTTAGTAGCTTACCACTAGTTACAATTCAGACAAGTCAATCTGCTACTACCTCACTATGTCTACTAAAAACGTGCAATTCACCACTTTTTCACCAGACTCGACCTCGAGAATACCCCTCCCTCATTTCTGGCAGTCTCATCCGAAAAAGTGGTTCGCATACGCAGAAGCACAATTCAATGTGCGAGGAATTAATTCCCCATTTCTAAAATACGTGAATATTATTCCAAGCTTACAATCCGTGATCGATGTTATTAACCCAGAACTTTTGACACCACACGACAACGGATCGTACGATCGTCGTAAACAATTCTTAATTCATCGATACACGAACTCGCAAACTTCAATCAACGACGTCCTATCAACTGCGACCATTGGTGATAGCACACCATCAGGATTCCTTCGTCGCCTCAAATACCTCGCCGGAACCCAACTGCAAGTCTTTAACAAAAATATGGCTCGACGCACTACCAAATACCATTAGAGATATATTACCATCAGGATACGCAAAACACAGCCTATCTGAACAAGCGGATTTTGCTGACAGACTTCACGCAATACTCCCCACGTCACATACAGTGGACGCCATCCATGTCACTCCGAACAAGACGACAGAAACCATTGATACTTCAAGCACTTTCGACGCAGAAATCACTACCGAATCCGTCGCAACTACCCCTGCCGTTTCTCACACAACGAGCACTCTTGACGAGGTAGCCAAAACCGTCGCAGAAGCTGTCACAGCTGCTAATGTAAACACGACAACTTCCGGAGATCCAGTGCTTCAATACATACTCCAAACCTTGGACACTCTCTCAAAGCAAGTCGCAGAGTTACAAAAGACGCTATCACAACGCAATGTACAACAACGCTCATTCAACCCACGATCAGACACCTGTTGGTACCATACCACGTTTGGAAATCACGCAAAACGCTGTTCAGCCCCTTGCGGTTTCCAAAACCAACGCGCTACAGCCGCCAGCATAACTAGGAAAATTCATCCACGCACGATGAAATCCAACAAAATATATATTTGCTGGTACCATTCCAAATTTGGCGCGGAAGCACGGCATTGTACGACTCCATGTACTTTCAAGAAAGTAAACAATCCTGTCGTCAAGGCCCACTGCGATATTTCAAACGTCTCCCATACTGCTAATCAGACACGGACACCAACCGTTTTTTTGCCTGAAACAGACGACGTACTGAAACCGCTTACATCTCCAAAATCGATTCTCAAGAAATCTATCGACCAGACAGATAAACCTGCGTGCGGATCAATCGACGTACATCCCACCAATTAAAACCAAAACCTTCAAAAACGACATCGAAAATACTCGATGAAGGACACACGGTTTCAACAAGTCCCAAACATGCCAAGACTACGCTCACGACTTCGACGAAACAAGCTGTTCATATCGCTAAATCAGCACAAACGCACAAAAGACAGCCCACCGCAGCAAAGTCCTCAGAACCTATCACCGGAACGTACAGCAAACCCAAGCAAGAAGACCAATTCTTCAAAGACCTCACTTCACTTCTCCACAAGCTCAACGTCCGCACAGATAGCAAACCCGCATTTTTCTGCCTGTACAGCGCAACATAAATGCAAATAACGGCAAGCGCGCAAACCGAATGCAGAATTCTCTTGACAAAAGGAGAAAATGGCAACAAAAGCATGTACAATAACTAATGTTTTTCTTTTCTCCTATCAGATGAAGACCTACCCACCAGAGCTACCAGCACCATTCAACACAGGTTAACAGGTCCTTCTGTATCATTATATCATATATGTATATGTAGCACGCGCGCAATCACCAAAAGTCCACAACCTCTTTACTTTAAATGTGGAAAATATTTTTATATCACATGGCAATTTTTGTATGTAACGACGTAGAAACAAAACTACTCCTATTGAGAAACCAGCAGTAAATAAGTACTGCCTGACTATCAAGGATAGTGGAATTTCAAGTCACTACTCACATTAAGAACCAATGCTATGAAACTACGGACCAGTTACAAAATGGGAAAACCTCTGTCAATACCTCATAACTGTGAATGTGTCAACAGAAGTGAACTCAACCATGAACAGAGAAACCATGCGCTTCACCCGTATGACTATCCCAAATGGAAGAGACATTTTGAGTTGTAACAAACATAATTATTGGAGTTGAAACATGTTCATTCCGACGTCACAACCCCTCCAATCTCCCAGTGTAGCAACCACTTATAAACTCAAAACTAACATCTCAATGTTTCCTTCCCAAAACTGCCGACGAGATGAACCAGAATCCTGCGACGAGATGAACGTCCCACGGGAACCGTCCTTGTCTAGCATCCCACACGCAATCATCCTCGTCCAGAATCCTGGTCCAGCGCATCTTCCAGACCCAGCACAGTCTGCTAGCATCCACATCTTCTGCTGATCCCACCAAGAAATTAACCACATATACCACTCACTCTGGACCACGTCCACGCCAACTAACTAACACGGAAACAAAGGCGGCGCTCCTGGCAGTTTTTTCCCTTATATATCCAGATTTTGGATAAGGTTTTTGGATACCCATCCAAATTTTGGATATCCAAAGCCAGGGTTGTTTTTCCCTGGGGCGTGTTTCCAAAGAGAACGACTTCCTCGGGCGACGTTCTTTTTCTTTTTCTCCTATTAATTCGTTAAAATTAAAGGTTTAATTTTTGAACGTGGGGGAGTGATGTAGGAACCCTTCCTACATACAATACGCCAGATGCACGTCATATACGCATCGACAATTCTTCCCCATAACGCCCACGCCTATCAACGAAGCTCGCACGCATCGAAGTTGATACAGGAACACTGTTCCTACGCACCAAGAAAGAACGCAATTTCATACGAATACAAACTGCAAAACCACCACCATGTTTGTTTACTATTTCTACGACAGCACCGCCCTCTGTATATGAGAACTCCAAGCCGCGACACCAAGGAACTTCCATGGCAACACCGCCCTTTATCTAAGAGGACCGACACCAAGGAACTTATAGTAAACAAATTAAAGGTTCCGTGAAAGTCCCCCCAAACGCAACCTTATGACGGTATACCCTAATCTGCCCCCCCGTAGGGCCTATGGGGAATGATATGACCCTAGACCGTCGTATGTTCCTGCCTAGGAGCCCGAGGCTTGACAACCAAATATACACAATCCTGACGAACCTCGTTGAGTGCACTACTCAATATTTCGCTCCAAGACGTTCTAAGTCAAACCTCGCTATACCGAATTCCAAACTGAATTCCAAACTATATTCTGGCGACCGCAACTGACAATATGCACTCCTACAACTCAGGACGCATATTTAAATGATCCTGGAGAAAGTGTCAAACGCTGAACTCCAGCCACACTCTGCAACCAGATATCGTATCCTTACGATACGCAACCAAACCTCTACAAACCTCTACACAACATGTGCATATTTTGAACTTTTTTACGCATATCCGAGCCCTGATTATGTCATTCAGTTGATCTTGTTTTGCGAACTATTCCTTAAAGTTTGTTAGTTTCGCTTTACCATTGTTCAAATGAATTTTTTTATAGTGAACTTGAATATTTTGAAGGGAGGTGAAATGTTCTAAATTTAAATGTAATATAGTAATACATTATCAGTTCAAAAGATTATGGAAAAAATAAACGTGAGGAAGGTGCTGGAGTACATTATTTTTTAGAGTACACAAAAAGAAATTAATGGGGGTCAAATTATTGACATTTAAAAAACCTTGACGTCTTCAAGGTTATTAACTGGAATATTTTTTCTGTAAAATTGTAGAACGGATGTGAATCCCTCGGATCGCCTCGTTAGTAAAAAGAAATTCCAAAAATTTGGTGTTCCATGAAAATACTCTATTTCTTAAACCTGCAGAATTGTTGTTACATAACTGATGATCACAGTGTATGAGATAAAGTTTTTCTTTTGACCTACTATAAAAAAGTTTCTTTTAATATTGTTTACTCAGACCAATGCATACTATTTGGCAAACTTTACATGGAACGAAATAAATTACATTATTTATCTGTGCAATTGGTATTGGTTGCATAATTTTATAGAAACAAATCTCTTCGTTCTTTGTTTCTTGTAAATAAACTTCATTTGCCGTTCGGTAGAATTCTACCTAATTTTTTTTCCAGATACATCTTAGATAATAATCAGACGGATTTTAGTTGTTAGCGTGTAGGGTTAAACAGTCTATTGAATTATGTTTTTGGGTAATTTACTTGTGGAATATGTTGTCGATGATATGGTTTTTATTCTGTGATGTTTTAAGTGACTTAAATTTAGAGTGCGGAATTTCACTGTTAAAGTTGTATTGATTTTGTGATGTAATAATTGTGAGATAAAAAAGTTTAGATACCTGTCGGTACTACATGGTTTCTTAAGCCAACCAGTTTCCAAAGTTCCATCTTTTTTTTTGTATTCATGGTATCTAATCATGCTAATTTCAATTGATCTCCCGTTTTATGGTAATTGTAATTCAGGATTGTTATGGTTGAATGTGTATAGGATTAATCCCGTTATATTGTCAGATTTTGCTAAAACTAGGTCATCAATATATTTGAAAATAATGGCAATTGAAACAGTACTGTATTAATCACAATCTGAAGCATGGAATTTGGAATTCAAAATTCGTGTTCCAGAAAACCTGTGCAAGTTAATGCAGATTTAAAAAAATGAAACAAATTGAATTGCTTATTCATCACATAACTTTACATTCAAGTCAACATATAATACGTACGCCAGCAGCCACTTACTATATTCATCACTATATCAGCAATAATAGATGCTACTGGAAATCCCATCTATCATTTTATAGGATTAGTTATTGAAGACGTAGTAACCATCTCGACAACAGATTTTTAAACATTTTAATGAATTCTTCTTTATTATTATTGCATTCGGATTTTATTATTACCGATTGTTCTGGTATCAGATCTAGTGATAAATACATTGGGATGTTAGTAAAAAGTGGACATCAAGTAAAATCAATATATAATTAGGTATTATGTTCATCCCGTTCTTTATAGATACAAATTCAAAAGAGTTTTCATATTAAACTTTTCGTGAATTAAGTGGTTTAGTATTTCAGATAGACATTTAGCAAATTACTTGTCTGAGTGGGTTATCTGATTTATGGTCTTTTACGAGGCATAAATTTTCGTGCTGTGGCAATTATACTCAGTAATTTTTTGTATATAAGTTAATTTCTTTGGTTATTGAAAAATTACAAAAATTAATTTATTATTTTGTGTTTGTATGTAGGCTCTTTATGTGAAAGATGATATAAGTTACAATTGCGTGACTCAATAGTATATCCATTTTGTTCTTACACTCGTATCTATCCATTGCAATTGTGCAATTGGTTTTATCAGATTTAAGAACCAGTGTATCGTCATTCTATTTTAGGGATTATTTCGTATTATTCACTAACTTATTCAATTTTATATCCCGTTTGTCGGTTTCATAAGTCTTTTTGTTATTGTAATTAGTCCAAATGTTGGTACTTGTGCTCTATTAACATCTTGTGCAATGCTCTCTTTTGTTTCAAAACCTATTATTCATAAATAAAATTCATAGTTTTTTTTGTTTTTGACTATTCTTTAGTGTGACTTACTAAGGCATTAAACTCATTCTAATTTCTCTCTTTAGTAATATTATAATTAAATTTGTAGATGTTTTGGTAATAAATTAATTGTAAAAACTGCGTTATACCAATACTATGACATAGTTTCTCTCTACGGTCATATAATCTGTTGTTAGTTCACCTGATTTCATAAAAAACATCTTTCATCTCTGAATTAAGAATGCCTTTCTTGAATTTTATTGTTATCCTTCCAATATTTTTGATAATTAGTCTTCATTGTTATAACTTTCTATAAACACTCCTCATAGAATGGTTAGGTATGCTATTACGAGACTTGCATGTAATAAAAATATTATAATTATTTCTTCATTCCACTCGCTATCTGTTTGGCACAGTGTGCAACAAAAATCATATTCTTATCTAAGGGTAATCGTGCCACCACTTCACGATAAATCGTCCGTGTGATTACAACAATGAATCTTACCCTCTTATCTTTATCTCCCACTGTCTATTATTCCTCTCTCTCCCTTACTCTTACAGGAAAGGATAGTAAAAGTTCAATAATAAAATTATGTTTTCGAAAATCTAATCAATTAAAGAAAAAAGAAATGGCACTTCTGTACGTACTCCTAAACAATTTAATTCTTAAAATATAAAAAGATTTTTCACGGTACAGTTTTATATCGATGGGACATAAACAAAAACTGAGGAAGACAGAAATGGAAAAGGGACGTACACTCAAAAGAGTGGAAGATATGCTAGCCAAGCATAGTCAGAAGAACAGAGGGATTTTGCCCCACAGGGCGTCGCGTGGTGCGTCTGGCGTGCCCAGTGACGACTCACATAGCGGTTCTAGCGAAAGGTCTGCAATACTACAGCAATTAACATCCATTGTATGAACTATTAAATAAATAATAAAAAAACTACGGCCTTTTATGGACGATTACTTAGTACTAAAAATCACGCACCCGAGTTGCACACATTAGGTGCAATCGCTGACTTCAACCCGACCGAAGTTCAATGAATGGACCTCAGTCTGGAGGAACAGCCTTCATGAATACTGTAAACGTCTGTGCCAGTAAGTTTTCGATTATTTATTTAATTGGTCTGCAACACTCTCCACCTCAGGCGAACCCACGAATCTTTGAGTATAGTCCTCGTGACCATCATTCCCATGTCTGTCACATATCAATAACTACCGGTTCCATGAATCGGTTGATGTAGCTGGCAACATTCCAAAGCAAATTCACTAAGATTCTACTGACGAGAGTAAAATGCCCACGCACGGAAAAAAATAACTTAGCTGGTTCAGGTGATGTGTTAGCTGCCAGCCTGACAGAAAGCGTAGCTAATATCCGTCTCCTATGTTGACATTTTCGTCTCTCTTTACCACAGCTTTCAGGATTAGCCCTCACAGCTTAAGTAGCTAATCTACAAGAAAAGAGGGCATGAGGGGTGACCTACGATAGAGTGCACGACAGCCTAATCACTCGTTACCTAGAGCTGATAATAAATGACCCATAAACCAATAGCATAAATTAAACAATTTCTAATAAATGACCAAATATGCGTGTTTAAGCAAAATCTGCTGCAACTTCACACGATGAACTATTGGAATTAGATTGGTCACCTTAAGCTTAAAATGTTCCAAAGGAGTATAGGAACAATTATATGTTGTCAAATTTTAAGTTTTTTGCACCTTAAATGTAGGAAAATATTATGTTCTATTTGTTACCTTCTCGATTTTTCCCAATGGATAAAGTACAATAACCTTGGAACTGACAGTCACATGCAGACATATTCCATCTAGCACTTCCTGGCGAGAAGGACGCCAACATTTATCCTTCCTCCCTCCAGCAGGAGACTTTGGCAGGGAAGGCAACTCCAAGACAATGAACACAAATTGTTGTTCTGCAATTAGAATACACAAGATGAAAATTAAGTACTAAAAACAGAGGGAAAAGTTTCCATATGAAAGTCTAAGAGTATATAAACTTACCAGTTGAAAGAGATGTGAATTTGCGCCCTTTTAGAAAATTAGGTTGGCCTGCCGGATGAGGGTCAGGAGGAAATTTGAATAACCTCCCCATGTCTCCCTTATAGACACTTTTAAATTGAGCTGAACCTGGACACCGTCTGCTGCAATCTAAGAATCAAATTTGACAAAGAGGTTACACAAGTTACACAGTAGTTGTGAGGCTCTCAAAATAATGCTCTTAACAAAAAAATTAGGTAAAAATAATTGTGATGATACATACATATTTCTTTGAAACAAAAAAGGTTAAAGGGATTTATTGTAATGGTCATACAATCAGACTCCCACATAATATTTTTCTCGGTTGAAAAAGAACAAATTTGTTAAACATACTTTTGCTTTCACCAAAACGTTTCAACCTTAATTTAACTATTTTTTTACATTAAAAGAATAATAACAATATCTCACTAATTTCCAACCCAATGCTTCTCCTAAACAAGTGAATTTCTGCATAAATTCATAGATTTTAGCACAAAGATGTAGATGTTTTGTTCTTCTCAATATCGTCTCGTTCCATTTCTGAACAACTTCCTCCCAACAACTCCCGGTTAGTTAACAGCCATGTGAATGCATCGTCAGTGTAATCCTCTCCAAGATTTAAAAGTAACACTTGGTGAGAATGATGAACACAAACTTGAGTAAACACTTGACAACACTTCAGTAAATTGTACGGTACTTACCAAAATGTAAACTCTTATTCTTCAAACACTTCTTGCTAGGGAATCAGCAATGAATTAATAAGAACCCTTCGAAGAGATTAATAATTAAAACGGAGTCTACTCTGAATGACTGTGCTGTTGTTCTTCTTCACAACATCATACCAAGTAGCCTGAAAACAATTGAAGTAAATCATACAGACTTGGACCAATTGTACAAAAAAAAAGAATAAAATTTACAATTTCTTTGTAAATTTAATTTGATCTGACAAACATTTGGCAACACTTTGTAGACAAGTAAATTGAAATGAACAGAGAAACCAATCATTGCAGCTTACAAATACAATTTGAAAGTTATCATGGGATTTGAAGTTGTATCCCCAAATTGGAGTTGAAAACCAAACATTTGTAAAGAAATTTCCATCAGAAATTTTAAATATATCAAGAAATTGAAGTTCTTTGCGTAAATTTACTTACGAACAGGTTCAGTAATACACAGCAATACTCAAGGTTAAGTGAGAATGGTTTACTGGACACTGCAAATAATTTCAGATGATAAACAATAATTACTAAAACCTTGCAAAGTTTAGGTTGGTAAATATGAGATTAAATGGAAGTTTCTCTAAACATTTGATGAACATAAAACTTTAGTATATAACTTCTGAGCTTATTTTTTAGTATAGAAATATAACCGAGTGAATAGATTCATCAAATAATCAAAACACAAAAGCAGACATATAAAGTGGAGCTGATGAGTAAACAAACAAGTTTCCACACAAACATAGAGGATTCTACATTAAAACTATATGCCAACTGCACTCTTTCTAGAAAACTACCCTTACTCTCAGTGGGGAAAAGTTCCTCTATACTATCATCAATGCGGATGAATTGTTCTCTTTCAATTCTGCTGAATGATTTGATTACACAAAATATCACGTGTGTAGTCATCCAAAGACCCATGTGCTTTATAATGGCTAAGAACTATAATTACTGGTAATGAAGACTTCAGAACTTATATTTTAAGTTTCATAAACATTTAAAGAAACCGAATGCGCTAAATTGACAGGAAACATAAATTACGTACTCAAGTAATGGCTGCCGCTTATCGTAACTTCGATTTACGATTTATTTCCAAAGAAACCATGGATTTAGGAGAGAAATGTTTCGTACAAAAAATAAAATTCAGTTATTTTCTTTAATTCATAGCCTTTGACCTTTTCATCACTTCAATAGAACACAAAACTTAAGCAACGTTTATTTTACGCATCGAATCTGATAAAATTTTACAATCTTAAATTATAAATACGTTATGATGGAATGAAAATGGAATAATGCAAACCATGGAAGTCATCATTATCGTCAGACACTATTATTCTTCCGATGTGTTGAATTACAGAACGTTTCAACAACTGTAAGTCAACTAAAGCGTGAGTTGATTCTAACGCAAGCAATCACAAATTTTGCAGTCCGCGCAGCGCCAACCCGCGCAGTATTGTAGTCTAATGTCATCATATGGCGTGATCTTCATCCCCCAAAATGTACTTCCAAATAATTTTTCATTTTGTACTTCCAAATATTTTGAATTTTGTCTTTCATTGCAGTTCTATATCTATGAGCAAACCATATTTCATGTTTCTACGACTGGTAGATGTATCTTATCATTCTGATATATAAATCAGTCAAGCAGTCTGTCAGTCACTTACACATACGGGCTATAAATATAACGAATTATGAGAGATTTATTTTAAATTTATAGCACGAGAGTAATTTTTTGGTTTATATTTATAGAATAATGAGTTTATATCTCTGTTTGAACGCCCAGAATCTTCAGTTTCCAAAACAAATTGAGGTTGTACATTTTTTTCATTCGTTTTGGTCTCCTTGTTTACGGACTTTCTTGCCTGTAACGCTTGTCATTGCAAGTCTCTCTGCTATTTGAACCATTTTATTTTTTTCCATCCCATGTTATTTTATACACTTCTCAGTTGTCGTATCCGATATTATCACGACTTTTGGTTTCTGGTATCGTCCCTGCTACATCTACATTTTGCTAATTTATTTGTCTTTTTTAAGAATATCTCTGATTTACCCCACTTGTGTCACATAACTAACTTATTGGCAATATCTGTTCTCTGTTGAAGTAAATAACTTCTTTTCTTCCGGCAAAAATATCCCAGCTTCTTCTAAAAACTGTTGGTGCATATGTTTGCTATTTCTGTTCTTTTTCCACACATACATACTACAGTCTCTCTCCGTCGTATTCGCATGAAATTATCTTCAAAGTTGCCATGAACCGTTAAAAATTGTATTACATAACTATTTGTTTTAAAAAATTTGGACTTTATCCTAAATCGCACATCAGGCATATACTCATAAGTTTTTCTTCCCTTTTCACTGACCATCTGGTCTGTCACCCTTTTCACCATTTATCTTCTAATCTCTTCTTCCAATAATTTTCTTCAATTATTGTTTCCTTTCCATTAACTATCAGTTTTTGTGCCTTTTCATGAGTTGACAAAACTTACGTTTTTGTGCAAATAGATCCGCTGGCAATATTCCATTTATTACATTTAATGCTTCTCCACTAACTGTTCTGTACGCTTCTGTTGTTCGCAATAAGCACTAGTGTTGCAATCTTGCAAACTTCCTTTTCACCGTTTCCAGCACCAATCTATGTCCCCATATCCGTATCCCATAAAGAAACATGGCCTTATTGCTCCCTTATACAGCTGAAGTATTTGCTTCTGTCGTATTTGGTAGTGTGTTAATTCTACTAGCAAGAAATAGTAATAAAAGCGGTTTGCTTTCTTTATCTTTTCATTGATATGGGCAGTAAATTGCAAATTTCTCATTTATTACTATTCCTAAATATTTTTGCTTAAGTACTACTTGTATTATTCGTCCATCCATCTTGACCACTGGTTTGCGTCTGTTTATCGTTGATAGTCCGAACCACATTGCCTTAGATTTTTCGGCGAAAATTGTAAATACAGTTTATTACTTTTCTGCAATTTTATGCAACTCACCTATTACTTTTCTGCAATTTCTCTCTAATTCTCATCGACTCTCACCTTCTATCGCCACTACCAAGTCGTCCGCATAGACTACGGCCTGTATATTGTTCTGCCGCAAACCCACTAACAGATTATTCATCACTACATTCCAAATTATTGGCCCACTCGCTGTGCCTTGTGGACATCCCTTCCACATTTTTCGTACAATGCGTGTATTACCTGTTTTTAAATAAATACTACGGTTACTTCAATATGACTACAATAATTCTAAAAGATGACATGGAATATTCATTGAACGCGTATCACATCCCATCGCGCATTATCAAATGCACCTCTTATTTCGAGAAAAATACACAATTTGTACTTTCCTTTCTTTCCTTTGCATCTATCAATAACTGCTCAACGGCATCAATAGTTGATCGTCCTCTTCGAAACCCATGTTGTCTTTGATCAAAAAATTCATTTTCCTCATCATAATCCTGTATTTTCATACTTAACCATACGTCGGCCTCATGTTTTCCCATATGTCGGTCCCAAAGACATTGGATGATATGATATTGGTTTGGTACGGTCACTTCTATTATATTTTAGAAATAGTTGCAACTCAACTATTTTCCACACTTTGTGGAATTTCCTGGTCCAGATAAATTTCTTGTAAATGCTTAGTAATATCTCTTCACAACAGTCGTAAGTTCCCTGCACCATTTTATGTGTAATTCTGTCATAGCTAGAACTTTTCCTTTTCTGTAATTATTTTATTATATTTCTTGATTCATCTCTTGTCATTGTATATTTCATCCCCTCATCACCCTTTTGTTCATCTTTGAGGATTTACTACAATAGAAAAACAAATGAGAATCACTGATAGCTAATATACTTAAACCAGATTTAATATTCTAATTGTAAAATAATAATGATTGCCTATACTTTGGTGTGCCTTAAATGCATCAAGAAATTGATTTCATGAGTCCTATTGTTAATGAAGGTATTTGAGAGGAATTCTGTTAGAAAAATAACCGAATATTGATAACAATAAATAAAAATTTATAACTAAGAATGAAAATTTTCAATGAGAGATTTCTGTAAAGTTACTATTATTCACAAGTTAAATGTATAATTTAATCTATTACAAATCAATATACCCGGGAGATAATATACCTGAGAGAGAAACAAATATAGTTTTACAATTTGCCACTTTAATTGACAGTAATTTTACAACTTTTCACTTCTTCTATGACGAGGAAATGTGATTTGTATGTATTACATCTTCATAAGTGGTCTTTCCCTTGAAGTTTGACAATTACCTCCACCACATCTGTTTACTGTATCAAGAGCCTTGAAAAAAATTTGTCATATATTTATCAATTGTGATGCACCATTGGCATAGCAATTGTGTGCACAAGTACATAAAATACACTCACAAGAAAATAATTAATATCTACAGTCTGCATACAAAAATAATGTCTGAAATAAAATTACTAATATTTTGTAATAAAAATGGTATCTTCAGTAAAATCTCATGAAAGTTAATGTTTTGCAAAGTAATGCAACTTTTCGTAAGAATCAGGGATACAATTTTTACTATTGTCTCTGAAAAAGAAGATCTTTGAGGAAGAGAAATGCTAGGAAATAAAACTATAAGTATATATTGCAGGAAAATACATATTGCAAGAAAATACGTAAGAAATAATAACACAAGCTTTTATTAAATAAATTCAAATGCGAAACAAATCATGAACTTATGTTACGAAACAAAGAAATAAAACCATATTTACACTCGTACAGGCAAATGTCTCGTAAAATGAGTCTCAAGGAACACTTTATCAACGTTTTGATGCAATTAGTGTCTTACCCACCAATTATTACGAGCGAGTTCCTTGAAAGCTTCCGCATAAGAGGAACTTGCTCGTTTCTGGCAAAATGTTCCTTTCGCGGGGCTCCAGAGCGCAATTGTTACCTCCCTTTCTGCTCCTTAAGCGACCTCATTCCCCTCCTCACTGGATACCACCTTATGGACTCACCCTCTCTACCACGTTCCTACCGCAACCATCTTCAACAGGGTGGAATCAGTCTCTTCTCCTAAACAGGACCGCAATGTCAGACATTATACTGTTCTACCGTCACCAACCAACACTCCTACAACTACTATGCTTGCTTTATAACCACTAGGAATGTACAACTGGAGCCACAATGTCATCCAACTTCCTTCGCACCGCCCTATCTTCCACTTTCACATTACCGCAGTCGCTTCGGGAAGTTGGAAAAAGAAAAACCCCGCCGTCTCCCGGGACGTCGGTTGAGGACTCAGCAGGGGAAGAACAAGAGGTGTCGTTTCTCCACTCTCCTGAGATCTGCGAGGTCTTGAGATACACGGAAGTCAAGAGTCGCTGGGCTCAGCCGCACTTTCTCAACCATTCAGTTTCGCCTTCACCAGATCTTTCTTGCGGAGCAATCAGACACCAGATTTCACCCGCCGAACACACAAGTCCCTAGATTTATATCCCATGGATATTCGAAAGAGTATTAGCATTTGATCACGTAAAACTTTTATATTAAATATTGTTTGATACCTAAAGTAAATTGTTATTAAAAGTAAAATAACTATTTTTGTATGTCTTCAAATTAATTAAAATATTCACAAATCTTTAAAATAGTCCAAATGTCATTTTGAATAAATTACTCCAACAATTTCGTGAATAAGTCGATATATATAAAACTGCGGTTTATATTATTTTTAGTTGCCAGATCTCAGCGTCGTCTGAGAGTTTGAATAAGTTCCTTCTCATCTGTTGAAAATAATTTCACTGATTGATATAAATATTTATTAAGTGTTTTAGAGTTGTAGAGAGGTCAAACAACGAAGCATTAATCTCTACGTTTTTCAAAAAAGAAAATGATTTTAAAGAATGTTGAGCAACAGTACATTCATTGATTTTTAGTGCTGTGATAAAATGTAAGAAGATATTGTTTTAAAAGAGAAACGAGAAAAAGATTTAATTTATCCTCGTTTATTAATTTTAGCTATCTCTTTCCATATTTGATCAAAATTTGTCGATAGTCTGTTTCGGTCATTATAATAACTCATGAGTCGTTGAAGATTTTGTCATATAAATCCAATTAGCTTGTGTACTTCTCATCACATAAACGAGTTACGTAGACTATTATTTTACGGCTATTATTTAAAACTGTCAGGATCCTATGCAGAATGATTCATAATTTATCTTAACATATTTATAGATCAATTTTTGAATCATCTGCTTTGGGGAATCACGAAAACATATTATTTTACATAAATAGGCATGTCTCATTTTTGCCCCTGTATCTCACTTCAGGTAAAGGTTGTCACATAATTATTAAACATAATATTGCAATAATAAACAAAGTATTCATCGGTACAGGAAATGAACCTATGAAAGAACCATGTATTGGACGATTTTTCAACGCATTTAACCAAACGAATAAAATTAAATAAAACCTCAACACTAAAATCTGTAAAAAGGAGCTTGCATTTTTTTTGACATAGTTGCGGTCGTATTCCGCAATCCACAAAGTGGTGGTTTATGAATGCGTGAAAGCGAAATAATGCAACCACGGACAATTGTCTGAAAGTTAATATTTGAACAAGAGCATCAAAAGTAAACTTAAATAACCCCTGAAAATTTAATTTGTATACCAAAATAACTATACAGGCGTTGTAATAAATCCATATAGATTCCGAGATAGAAAAAAACTGCTCTTAAAATTATATTTGTATCAAAATCCTATTTTCTGAAGCGGCAATCAATATTAAATTTCTCTCATTCTCTCAATAATAATCTCCCTACTATTTCATGAATTCTCTTATTATTAGAGCACATTACAATGAGAACTTAAACGTTCTTCTACTTAGTTTTTCTTTAAGGAAAAAAATGTTCTTAAACGCCTGTTTATCGACCCACTTTTTCTCCACCTTGTCTCCGTTTTGCCGTCACATATAACCTCGCTATGGCCCACCTCACAACTCCAACGTTTAACTCATCTCAGTAAGACACTAGAGAATTTACTCGGCAAGGAGCTCTTGGCTTTATGGACTAAAGAGTGCTAAAGACTATTAAGTACGAGAGCCTGTTTGACGCAAAACATGAAGCAACGGTGCCTTGGGCAGCCTGCAGGCGTTGCAGCGCCGTCGCTCGTTGCAGTTCTTTCTTAAATGGCGGCGCCTGCGACTGAGGTGGCACGTGGCAATGGCGAGGTTCATTATGGTGGTGAACATAACACGATGTCACTTTGATGAAGAACATGACGACGGTGGAGAAATGCTTGTATATTTGGCATGGTGGGGATGAAGGCAGTGATAAACAACTTCTGGGGAGTTGAATGTGACCACATAGGGAAATAGATCATGATATTGACAATGACAGTTATTATTAATGTTTTTCATCATTTTGCATATAATTGTATACAAGTTACCAGAGAATTAATTTTTCTGTAATTTCAATTTGTAAATAAAATGTAATTTTTCTTTTTCTTTTAACACGCATACTTTTATATTTATACACTAACTTCTTACAACTAAGAATTTTAGTTATGTTCTTTATCATGTGTACCAACTTTTATTTTAAAATTATTTTTACACTTTGACTTTGATTTATCTTACTCAGTTAATTTATTTACTGATGTTTTACCATGTTTTATAAATGAATTTATGTTTAATACTTTTTGCTTTGTTGTATTTGACACATAAACTTTAAACCACTGATAATTTTAGTTATTTGACATTTCATTTGATTTTATTATTTTACCATGTTTTATAAATGAATCAATATTTCCAATAACCCAATTTTATCACCAGAACCGAAGGAAGTCCTCTGCACCCAAAATTACTCCCCCTAAATAAAAAAAGGAAAATCAATAAAATACAGCATAAAAGGAGAGAGAATATGGGCATCAGGCCTGGGTGTTCTGCTCAACACTTCCCCAATTCCTTTAGTATTTATAAATAATAATAAATGACAATAATCTATGTAGGTAAAATCAATATATGTTTGGTACCAGAGACAGTAATTAAATCTTTATTCTTGCAATAAAGTGATCATAAAGGATGTAAATAAACAGTAAAAGTAAATTGGTTTTCGTATATGACAATTAAAGGAATGAAGATGATAACAGCATGATTTCACAAAAGAATGAGTTAGTCAATGAAATGTGAGATTTTATGGCCTATTATTTACATAATACTGCGAATCATCATGAAGTAAATAGATCTCATGGATTAGAAGCAACGTAAAATGTTGACGTATAAAAGGCACGTTGAAAATAATTAATATGCATTGAATTTATTATCCATTTTTAGTTTGATCCGTGACTTACTTGATGCCCATTATCTCTAATGTCGTTTTTGGCATCTCGGTGACGACACGATAAACAGTCGACAGTGGTGGCAGCGGATGCTGGGTTGCAGAGAGCGCCATGTGGGTTCTTGGAACAACGAACGCATGTTAAAGAAGACGATGATGGGGGAGGAGGAGACCCGTTTGGAGGAGCAGCTGGGACGGGAGGAAAGGCAGCAGGAGAAAGACAAAAACTGCTAACTTACTTCGCTACGGCGCACGCATTCTGATAGCAAGTCGTAAATTGCAGTGTCACCTCCCGTCGTCCACACTCGGAACTTGTGGCATAGTGTTCTTCTACTTATTGGCGTCATTATACGAAAGGGAGAGACACGGTTCGGGAGGGTGAGGACGAAACTAGCGGTCGGAACGATGCAGAAAAAAGGGAGGGACGGAAGCTGCGCGTCGCGTTGCTCCAACCAACTTGTGACAAAGTGGTCGACGTCGGGATAATTCAACAGGCGGCGGCCAAGCCTGGTGTTTCGCTTCGCCGCCAATGTTAAGCCCTCTTCTGCAGAATTGACTCAGCTCTATCAACACACTCACTTTTACTTACATCAGCAAATATATTAGAATGCTCTTCTTCTTCCCAATTGGCAGATATCTTGTTAAGTAGTACAGTAAATTTATTCCTGTTGCTAAACCTACAAGAACAAACCCCATTTCTATTACATTACATTACTTTCCGTTTTTCTTCCCCAAGTTGGATGGAAGAATGCACACAAAAATTCACTTGGGTTTAAAATGGTGAAAGTAAGAGTTGGTGTGTCATAATACAGACGCTTGTTAAGATGCGTCTCTTGCAGGGAGCGTGGTTTAGATTCACGCAGAGTAGGAGGGGTTGAATGAGGGGTGGGTGAAATTCTACGTGGTGGTTTATGTTGTGCCAGGATCCGCCCAAAACGGTGACCTACCCTTCATCCCTTTCCCTCCGGCGTCACGCGAGTTTCACATTTAAATGTAAAGTGGAGTTGTCACGCGGTAATAAAATACTAAAACCATGTATGTAACTGATCGCTTTAGCGATGTTGGCCCTTCGCGAACAAATTGAGCAATTTCATTACCATCCGCAAGTGCTAAGGCTCGGTTACATACAGCATCGAAACATTTTTATAGAGAGTTTTAAATGGAATGGCTTCGGTTTACTGTTAAGCAAGGATCGAAAGGGATCGAAAGGGATGGGTAACCCACGGTACAATCGTGTTGAACTTCGAATTCGTTTGCAAATTAATGTTGTAAAATAAAACACAACGAAAGAAAAGTCATTTGAAACAAACACAAATACTTAGTGCATTTCATAAAAATTTAAAAATAGTATCCTGGCTCTACATGTTGTGAGTGGGGCAGACTCACGGCATAAAGGAGATTGAGTAAAGCCCCAATCGATAGACACCACTAATAAGGGAGGTACACAACACGTATGTTCATTTTGCAAAACAATTTTATTAACAATAAACAAAGTTTTTTCCGTTACAACTAGTAACCTTATAATATACTAGTAACTAGTAACCAGAATATACGTTTTTTTTTGTTTTTTTTGTGGGGCTTTAGGGCTCGTCAACAGCGAGGTCATTAGAGCCCTTAAAACTTGTACAGGTAGGGAAAATGCAGTTACGCACTAGGGAGAGCCAACATGACTCTCCCCGCGTGTGGGACTCGCCGAATGGCTCAGCCATACCCACTAAAAACCCTCCTGAATTACAACTCAAAACTCAAATCCTAACATTTCTCACGACTGTACTAAAAAAATTTAAAAAAAAGAGGAAAATGAAAGATACCCTAGCCCTAATGGCGTCGGGATCGAAAAGAACAAGAGGTGACCAAGGGAGGTCAG
>NNCF01128512.1:114941-197835 GCA_002313205.1 Laupala kohalensis | reverse complement strand
CGAGTATATATATATATATATATATATATATATATATATATATATATATATATATATATATATATATATAAGAGCGAGAACCAAATATATATTTAAAACCAATACCTTTTCAATGAATTTATTTTGAATTTGAGATAGTTTATTGTCATTTTGGGGGTAAAATTATCAATTTTCTAACTCATAAAGATGAAATTTTCATTAAAATTCCTCTTAAATGCCGTCATTTTATCACCATTTTTAACAATAAACTTGCTCATAACAAAGAGAGTTAATGGGTCCTAGATGGTCAGAGACGGCCTCCTTTTTCCGCGTAGTGCGTGTGCGCTGTATTCATGAGCTGCGATCATTATTCTCCCTCACGAGAGTGGTTGACGAAATGCAAAGTGACGCCAAGATGCCAGGCGAGGGTCAATAGTTTTAGGAAAGAAATTAGCGCGTGAACAGACTTTCATCAGTTAGTTGGCAATTTCAATAATCACAGTTTCAAAAATCATAGATTATCAACATCTTCTAAAAAGGAATAAAACATNTATATATATATATATATATATATATATATATATATATATGCATGATCTATTAATATGTTCTGAATTAGGTGCATTTTATAGTTGTATTCAATATAACCGTATCTACAGGATAAGCATATATCATTTTTTAATTAAAAATTTGTGTCATCTCTTGAGTCAACTGTTGAACAAAATGACTATGCTAATGATAAGATTCTGTGTCGGATTCGTAAGTTCACTACAAAACGTTGGATATGGTATGCTGTATTTTTAATTTAGCAAAACTCTTAATCTTAACTTTGCTGTCCGAATCCGCGCACTTGGAATTACAGACACTTTGATAACTTATGTTGTTGAATTTATTCTTATATCTTCTGTTTCTAACATATATGATAAAAGGTTGTTTACATGTTTAAAAGTTTATACGGTACGTAAGTCTACTATTAGACAGGTCTTATACAAAATGAATGAAATAGTAAGAAACGATTCAGACGAGTCAGTACGATATTTTAAAATATTTATGCGTTTCTCACGAACAGAATTGTATGTGTTTTCCGTGGAAGCAATACGCGGATAAAAGCAGTTCAGTGTCGCCAAGGTTAAAGGGTAAGTAGACAGACTGTTTCTGTAGAGAATCTATTTAACAAACTGCATGGAGCATGTGAAGAGGCCGGGATGAGACATTCAAACTCCACGGCGACGCTGGGTGAGTTCAGCTACGTAATTCGGAATTAATATTTTAATTTTACTCTATGATGGTGTAGGTTCCAATAAGAAACCACATTTTAGTTTGGGGTTTTGAGATCTTTTTTGTAAATTTAGAAAAAAGAACATTAGTTTGTTTCAGAACATTACACATCTCCCTTAAAATGCACCACAATTTATAGACTATTGGGAAAATTTAAAATTTACAACTAATTTACAGTCTTCACTACAAAAATGCGTCTAGAAGCAATTAAAGAGATAAATTTAAGAAAGCATTGAAAAATTAGTTTTCTTTCATTTCTTTCATTAGTCCAGGGAAAAGGAAAGATAGGACCTGGATAAAAACATAAGTTCTTATAGTAACAATCAATAATCGAAACCCCCCCCAGGGGACTTATATCGATTAAGTACGTGTTTGGCGAACACGGGGCCCCGAGCTGAGTCTGGCATTGCTTCCACTTACTTGTGCCATGCTCCTTCCTTTCTCTTTTCTGACCTTCCTTGGTCACCTCTTGTTCTTTTCGATCCCGACGCTATTAGGGCTAGGGTATCTTTCATTTTCCTCTTTCCTCTTCTTTTTTTTTAATGTTTCTAGTAAAAGTCATGTGATATGTTAGGATTTGAGTTTTGAGTTGTAATTCAGGAGGGTTTTTAGTGGGTATGGCTGAGTCATTCGGCGAGTCCCACACGTGGGGAGAGTCATGTTGGCTCTCCCTAGTGCGTAACAGCATTTTCCCTACCTGTACAAGTTTTAAGGGCTCTAATGACCTCGATGTTGACGAGCCCTAAAGCCCCACAAAAAAAAAAAAAATCGCAACCATGTAAGTAGATATGATTTTTTAGGAAATTTTATTATATTCAGTTATATTTTTTTTGTATCTTACCACACTGAAAAAAAATACCTTAGTCAGGGGTAGCTGATGTGTTGGTAGCCAGCCGGACAGACAATACGTGAGCACGCACAACCAACATATGTCTGCTCTGACGTGAATTTTCGACCTTTACGTGAATCACTGCGTACAGCATTAGCTCTCACTTCTTAAGTAGCTAATTTACAAGATAAGAAAAGGGAACCTATAGTAGATGATGTTGCCAACCAGTAACCATATAATATTGATTCGATGTGAGTCGATGTCGACTATCTGCATGCTTTCTTCTCGATATTTTTTCTCGACTTTCTTGACGATTTTCATTTTTATCACAACTCCATGGTCTTACCGTGTTTAATCACTGGCGTTCAGCAAACACTCTTTTTTTTCGACGTCTGTCTTCAGGTACCCGACCGCGTCAGTATTCGATCCAGAGTCCTTTCCCTCTGAAGGTGCGAACGCTAGCATTGAGCTTCTGCAGTATGATGTTTTATTATCTTGTTGTACATTGTCTATGATTTGACACCATAGTATTTTTACCATGAATAGTAAATACGTAAAATAGTAATAATCTCTAAAGTATTGAAAAATATATCTTTAAATACCAAGAAAATAGTTTTTACGTATTCGAACGTTTCTTTATTTTAAATATACTTGAAATTTTCTCTTATTAGATTATTACAGTAGAAAATAACATTATTTAAAATAATAATTAGGTATATCAACAATACCTTCAGAAATTCAAAATATCATCAATGTACGTCTGCTCGACGTCAAGAAAACACTGTAAATATTCGTCGTAGAGACTTCAAATTACGGGCTACGCAATGTCGGGATGGTGTCGTTTAGTCGTTGTAATAAATCATTTTGTTCAAGTAAACAATTATTCATAGTTGCGAAAGCTATGGTCGATTTGACTCCGTAAAACAATTGCTGAGGCTGCGCCACCGTTCATGAGAGAACGAACCGAATTCATAGAAGGCAGCGCAGCCGAGTGTCATTTAGCTGCAACTACGAACAAGATCAGGGGCGAGGAACAAACAGTTCTTATAGCTATGTCAGATTTTTGAGCGGGGTTGAGCTGTTGCGCGCAAAACATATAAGCTATAGCTGTTGATGTAACTTTCCTCCTTCCAGACAAAACAGCGTTAGCTTCCGCAGTGATAGAAAATCGGTCTGGTTCAGACGAAAACTGTTTTAGGGCATCTACAGCATAAGCTGTGACAGCTAATGGTACTGGCTGTCCGCTAGATAGACAACGCGTGAGCTATCACAGTTAATTTAGGCTGAGCTATATAACTTATTTTTTCCGTGCATGATCTCTTAATCTGAAACGTGTTCTAAAAATTAGTACGAGGGGGTTCATCTTGAAAAAGCAAGTGATAAATTATTTTCACAATTTCTTCACGTCTTGTCAAGAATTATTTAATTAACAATAAACTCATAATAACCCTTACTAAAATGGAGATGCATGGATTCCTTGAAAGTACTGACATATTAATATGTTGAATATGTGTCATCGTCTTTGTCAATTGCTCAATCGTGATGAACTTATTCTACTTGATAAATGACTATATACGATGGACCAAGGTTTCATTTCATTACACGCAAATTCGCCTTGACATGGCCGCAGCGGCAGCCTACATTGCTCTGCTTTTGCACCATCGCGTCTCTTGGGAATCCCACTCTGCTAACTAGGGCAGAGATATTTCACTCTCGATTTGTGGGGAAATTCCATGTGCGATGAACTGCTCGCAATGTCACGTTTTATTCGCGTTCAATTCACTACTTTCGCAGTTAACTTAATGGATTATAAAAAGGATAGAAAGTGTATATAATATTACCTTTTCTTTCAATAAGAAATGAAGAAAATATTTCCACAATTCTGGCTTCGACGAATTTCCTCATAAATATATTTCGTCATTTTTATATGTGCAGAAAATTTCCCGTTTTACACGAACTAATGGTATAAATCGAGATATTGCGAAAGATGTATCAGAATCCTAGAATCACTAGTAAAAATGTAAAATATTTTGATTGAATTATTCTTTTAATGTATTAAATGTTTTGTCAATGTTAACTATTTAAAAAACAGTTGAATGACAAATGTATGACTTTTTATCCGCTTAGGATTCCTCCAGACAAAGTGAAAAAACAACAAAAAGAGAAAATATACGACTTATTTATTCAATTCGGGAAGTTTTTTGAAGATTTTTACACCAAATTTAACTAAACAGATGACTCCTTAAATATTTTTGTACAAGTTTATTTTTTTTAATTGTTAGCATGGATTTTCATAAGATACGAATCACAAACGAGAGTATATGGCCCCGAGATATGCGCTTCGAATCTCAATATTTCACCTTGTAGCTCAGGAAAATTATCACATAAATAAAATCTCTTGAATAATAAAAAAAATATCTGATTTTTTTATTTTCTTTGAAAAAATACCTGAATAATGAACTGGTATCTTTTTTATTGGAAAATGAAATAAGATGGTTAAAGTTTTCTTTTTCAACAAATATATTTAGAGATTCTAATTAAAAAATAATACACATATGACTTGAAACGTGAGAAAACGCTCGTATAATTGTGAAATAATACGAAGTATATTTTATTCAATAATATTTCCTTTTATCCATTTTCTATCCTTTTCAATTTTGTAGTTATAGGTACCTGTCATTATAAATTTTCAAAGCAATCCAAGTGGTAAAAGGGTCTCAATATTAGATAGTATGTGAATTGCATGAAATATTACATATCAATTATGTTAAATTTTATTTTTATAATAGATACAAAATTTCAAAATCAATTACTAAAAAAGATACAACTTAGATTTCATTTAATTTTGTATCAAGTAGACAGAAAATTCAAATTATTTCGATAGACTTTTATTTCACAAATTTGTTTTGTTAGTATGTTTTTTTTTATGTTTATCAGATTGTTTAGGAATGGAGTTTGAAGAAAGAATATGAACAGAAATTGTAGTGTTCAAGTTTACACGGTAAAAATAATACAAAAAAACATATTCGATTGCAACTATTTACTAAATAGTTTTTTTCGTTTGCATTCCACTCATACCAATACCTACAGTTCAATAAGGAATAAGAGTTTTCCTTCCTCATGCTTTAGACAAGTCATCCATCCATGTTGTGAATATGTTTTATGTTTAGCGTTGTACAAATATAAAATATGCTTTGACCATGAGGAAGACCTTAGTACAATGGTCGAAACGTCTGTTCTTCGACTATTGACATGGAAACCAACTGGAAGCCAAGATACTTATGTGTATCTGCTTAAATAAAAATAGTTGACGGGATCTTCCACAACACGTAAGAACAAATGAAAATATTTTCAACAAAAACATTTTTCGAGTATTTTTAGTGAAATGGGAACTAGTATGTGTAAAAATCGCTTAACTAAAACTCAACTGCATTTGAAACGTTGTAGCATATAATAAATTTATTTTGTACACTAGACCTGTCTTAAATATTCTTCCCTCCCCAATCTACAAATTCATGGTGATGATGTAATTAATATTTTTGCGAAATATAATAGCTTTGAAGCGTTCTTCTTCGACACATTCCAATATGTAGAGTCATTTGTCCCTGTAAGATGAGCGGTGTGCAGAAAGCTTATTCACATCGTCTGCAGTGGCGTTTTCGTTACGACACGCGTGTACGACTCTACGTCGCTGTCACCATCACTGGCTTCGCCAGATGCCGGCGGGCACCGGCGGGCGCCTCCGGATGCCTTCGCCCACAGTGAAGTAATGAGGCACTTCCACTTTCTATGCTGCGGATGCTGCTAACGCTGCGGGCGGCGACATGAAGACGCCACGATCGGTGCGTAGGTGTAAAGCGGGATAGTCGCCTACGTCAAGAGGAAAATGAGCGGAACTACAGTCGTACAAATTATTAATACCGGAGTTGGCGATCCAATAGAAAGTTGCCCTGAAGACCATCATGAGTTTAATCCACCGAAACGTAACTGATTCCATTTGGTGTTGACTGATAGAAACAAGACGGTTTGTCATGGCTGGCTGATAATGAGAGATGAAAAACATTTTATCAATTTTTCTTTAAAACTTGGAAACTATCGTTTCGTTGTATACTTTAATATAAATTCGTATCAAATTATTTCATGATTATATAAAGTAAACGGAAGAAATTAACTCCCTTGACTGTTTGGATTGAAGTATCTAGTGAGACCTACTTTGACGCTTACGACTATCCACCAACAATAATATATTTCGACAATAATATTCAAGAGAATAAAAATTAAGAAGACTCGTAAATAATGCATTTACAAGTCACCAGAAATTTAAAATTTGGTTTCAATCAAAGTAATTGTTCTGGTTCTATAAATATTGAAAGTAGGTTCACGAAATTTGTTGAGATACGTCTAAAACACTTGGTTGTCATTTTGAAGTGCAGTCTTGATGGCTTGAACCTCATCGCATAGGGAATTTTATTGTGATGATTGTTTAATACAATATTTCTTTATATCACCTGTAATAAAAATCAGTCATCCATAATAAAAAGCTTGATCTTCACAGAATAGAAATAGTGAATACAGGTTTTATTCTGGCAGGACACTTTCTATTCAAGACGGGTGTCTATAATTTTACGGTCATCATTGTTAGTTTAAGAAACGACAAAAATATAGGAAAGATGTTTTATGTACAACTGTTTGATAATTTGAACATTGCTTTTGATAATGAGAAATAACAAAACAATCAACAACGAATTTATCAGTCATGTGATGGGAAATGTAATAACCTTATAAATGTAACAAAACAATAAGGATAAGAAAGAAAAATGTCAAAAACTATTAACACAGACGTCAAAAACATGGAGGCAATTTTTTTATCAGAATGAACATTCAAGTTGATTTCATTTTTTATATTTTAAGCTAATATGTCATGAAGAATTTAGCAAAACGTTCATTAGGTAATTATCGTTTTTATAGTAGCCTATATTCTTTGAATACATGTTTTGATATAAATATTGTGCAGGATAAGATATTTCGGATAAAAATTAATGAAAAATATCTAAATAATAGAGCTAAGGGGTGCGGATAATTAACATGAAATTTCTTATACGTAATGTATCTTCCGTAGTAAAGCGTTATTGACCAAGTGCATCTCGAAATTGGGATGCAATGCTAATGTTCCACTGGGAATTGGAGCTATTACCATGCAGATTAATATTGTATGGTATACACTCTTTTTGCATGGTCATAGATTTTAAAAAAACAATTTGGGTTCTGGCGTTTTCATAAATCACCATCACATTCATTTTAATATAGTTTTTTTTCGTAGATGCAACGTATATTTTGGTGTACCGAGAACCTATTACCCAATCAATATCAATGAATATGTGAGAGACTCATATGTTTATGAAATGTTGATATTTTTTCAATACATTAATTAAAACGAGGAATTGTTCACAATTAAAAGTAATTTTCATTTCATTTGAAAACCTACTGTTGCATTTATTATCTGTTGCTATACAATTTCATATCTTTTTAAAGTATCATCCCTAAGCTCTTTAATCTTAATTCTCTCCCAATGACTTTATATATTCATATCTTTCTCTTTCATTTTCTTCTTCCATCCATTCATCCTTTCTTCTTTCTTTCATTCCTTTTCTCTTCCTTCCTTCGTATCTTCCTTCTGATCCTTCGGGTAAATTTAACTGTCTTTGCAAAATTCAATTAAAAATACTGTTTCTTAATGGAAGTACAATCCGCAACATAAGTTATTCGATATTAAAAAATATAAGTATTCAGTGAATTTTACCTAAGAAATTCTCCTAGTTCTTCTGTTTACTTCCTTTAATATATGAGTTTGCCCCATTATCTTCCATTGCCTAAATGTCTCTTTTACCAAAATACCTTTCTATTTTGCCTCCAGGTTATTGTTGCATTCTAAATTTTTTAAGTGCCTCAGTTTTGCTGTCCCCTATGCAGTTCTGCACACGTAAAAAATACCTGAGCTCGGGCAGCTAATGTATTGGCTACCAGCGGATCAGACAACACATGAGCTCGTAGAGCTAACATCCTTCTGCTATGACATAAATTTTCCTCCTTTTGTGCTACGTACGGCGTACATCATTAGCTCTCACAGTTAAAGTAGCTAATCTACAAGATAAGAAAAATGAACCTATAGTACGGGATGTTGCCAACTAGTAAGCGTGTAATATTGATTCGACATGAGTCAACGTCGACTCATCTGCATGCTTTCTTCTGTACGACTTTCTTGATATTCATTTTTATTACAACTGGTGGTCTTACCATGTTATCACAAGCATTCAGCAAACGTTTATTCTTTCGATGTCCGTCTCCAAATATCCGTCAGCGCCTCCGGACAGTATTCGACCCCAGGTTCTTTCTCTCTGAAGATGCGAACGCTAGCACTGAGCTACTGCAGCATAATAAGCTGTGGCAGCTAATGGAGCTGTCTATCCGCTAGACAGCCAACGCATGAGTTATCACTGCAAACTTTAGGTTCTGCTATCCAACTTATTTTTTTCCGTGCAGTCTACCTCTGTAATAGTCATTTCATTTCTTTATTTGCATTTTCTCTCATCAGATCTAACTTGTTAAATGGAATACATCTATTTCATCATCCATCTCATAAATTACTTTTATCATTTTCATATCTTTATTACTCCACAACATTTCCAAGATATGCCTTTTTATAACCCTACTACTTCACCCAACTCGGTTTCGCATGGAACTGATACAGCTTTCCACGTAGTACAACCCAGTGCGGCTTCACACGCTACTTAATTCGTTTTTCCTTGATTATAATTTAGTGTAAGAAAAAACTGTTCGTGTACTATAGAACAGTGATGATAACTTAATGAGTTCGTCATACATGACAAAAATTCAATAAAATAAATTTCACCCTCGCTTTAATTCTAGCTTTAAATTCTCCTTTTTTTCTGCGTAATGAATATGTCCTTCAGTCACTCATCACAACGCCATTTATATACTTAGATTATTTTACGAACAGAAGAATATAATGGAATCTGCGCCTATTATTTATTTTTTGTGCCGTTTTGTTCCACGACGTCAGTCTTTCACATTCTTTAATCTCTTTCATTAATGATTTTTCTCTGTCATTTAACTTCATTTACTAAATTTAAACAAATTAATTACNTTTCAGACTTTATTTTCATCTTCTTTTTCGTCTATTATGTCGCGTTATCCAAGGAGCTTCTGCAGTATTCAGACTGGATGATCCGCAAATCTACATCAACCAAGGGTATTTCATCGCCAAAAAATATTGCCTGTCATTCTCCTAGGATTAATGTTGATGTTGTTCCTTGGTGAACAATATTAACCACTTGCATCTCGAGTAAATTTATGTTGTTTATATGTTGTAGCGAATAAGAAAGGTCATGTTCGAAGTAGAGCATATATGTTGTGATCTGATTTGATGAAAGTTTTAAAATAGGAATATCAGTGATTTAAAAAAGAAAAGATAAGATTGCGCCCAGAGAACTTGCACTGGATAAAGGAAATCTGCTAGGGAACATCCCATTGTAAATGACACATTGAGTGTAGTCTAGTAAGTTACAAAACAAACGCAAGTATCAATACCATTTAAAGCAGGTTTTGGATAGTTATCACGTTACCAGCTGTTATGCTTATATTATATGAAACTACTTAGTGTTGAATGCTTCACTGAAATAAAGATTTCTCTAGCGATTCAACTATTTAATTTCTTCTTAAGTTTTTGCGAAAATATTTATGTATTGAAACCTAGACGAAACCGTTACTGAATCTTACGCCGGGTTATTTGTTTTCTTTATTTTTTTAGTTATCTATCAATGAACAAAGTGTATTTAAACGATTTTCACAACGATTGCAAGGTAATAATAACCCTCAAGACATGTGAAGAAAGCATCTTTGGTATTGGTCTGACTAAGGATGGTTTCCATGCCGGCTAGAAACGAAACAGAATTAAGTGATATTCAAGATATCAGTGCTGGTAAAAGGAATATACGTCAGATCTTTTTGAATCCTCCTAAAGGAAATGTCGTCAATAGGAGTGGCTTTCAACTTGACGACTATGGTCGCGTTAAAAAATTATTTTTCCCCAGGAACTGCGGATCCTTGTAGATTCTCTATTTAGTTTCTTTTAAGTATATTATGTGATTATAATTATTTAAGGTGTGAGAAAAAGGATGTTAATAAAAAATTAAGTGTGAAGTGGTTAAAAAATGCAATTAAAAATAAAGTTTAGACTAATTTAACTCGACAAATAGAAATATCTCTAAAAAGAATTGTACGATAAATCACCTGTGAAATATTAATTTTTTATTTCGAAAGGGAGCATTTGTCTGTGTGAAAATTACTCCCGTCACATGGGCTATTTGAATTTTTGCAATTTACTCTGAATACAGCCAGTCCTGTGATGTGTGTGTTGGATTTTTTTGCCTTAGATGCAAAAGTGGCTATTTGAACTAGATTAACTTTGCAATGAATCGGGACGGATTTCGGTTGAAAAATCAGGAATTTAATTTAGTTGGATACAGCACTCTATCGTGAAAGAAAAGAATTTGAGTAAACCTAATTTGTATATTTATGAACAATCTTAATATCTAATACAACATGATGGTTCTCAGTTAAAACGTTGAAGTTACTCTCACCACCCAAAGGGGGAAGGGGGTTTTAGAGGACCATTTTGCGCGCTGTCTGAAATCCTCTTTTGAAAGATTAACTTGCACCAGATAATTTTTTTTTCGTGCGATGGTTTTTTTTCGACATACTATGATTTGTCAATTCAAAGTAAACACCCCGTATTTTTGTCCCTACAGAATCAATAAAATAATTATATCTTTGTAATGATCAATCTTGATCAATTTCTCTAAAAGTTTCTTATGAGTGTTTTTCAAGGTTGAGTGGTAGATTCAGAGTATAGGCAACTCAAATGCAGCTTATTATTTAATAGTTTTTACGAGAAAAAAACAGTCTACGGATATTCACGATTTTGCAAATTATCCAACGAAATCAATTTGTACATTGAGAAAAAAATCTCATCAACGCTTATTTCAAAATTTGTATGTACTTTTCTTCACTCAATATAGCACATTCCAATGTGTCATGCAAGTACGATCTCATATCTTCATTTTCCCTTCATACCTCTTTTGTCAGACTAAGAAACGACACCGCGAGAAAAAAAACTGCATCCTATTATAACCGGATTAATAACACGGTATTCAATTTAGTTTCATGTTGCTTTATTACTTCATGATTGTTCAGTAAAAAATAGAAATAATTGCATCAACCGAATACACTGAAGTAGAAGGCGACATATAATAGGATTACTGTATCGTTATTTCGATATTCAGATTTCGAGAGAAAGTATCACTGTGTGCATATTTAGTTGAGAATTAGTGTACTCTTGGAATTATTGTAGTTGTTTGTTGCATTTTTATTAAGATTTTGAAATATTTGCATTAGTGGTATACCATAATGGGTGGGGAAATATGCATAGAGTTTTACCTTTTCAATTTCTTTCATGCAGAAACGTGTTGAATTTAAGATGGAAATGTAAAATACACCACGTTCTGGTTCTACTACTTAAGGAAACAGTTTCCCTTAACTGTAACTCAGCGTGTCAACTAACGGAGCGAAATGGAATCCTCGACATCCCATATTTTATTCGAACAACCGACATTTAATCTCCTCGAGATACCCACACCAACCGCGTACGAAACCTCTTGAAAGCGCGACGCGAGCCAGGATCGGAGGCGCCGCTCGTGCTTCATCTGTTTTCCGCATAGCCGCCGCCATTTACCACCTTTCACGCATTCCCATCGCTATCATCCCGGTCGCTGGAGTATTGTGATGCAACTTTCTTAATCAATATCATTTCATTGAAACAGAGTCCACCGCGTTTAACTTGAATTAGTATTTTTCCTCACCATTTTTCACCTTTTCCATCGTCATCTTCCCCACATTGTCTCTCGTCAAAGTCGTCTCCGTCTCAGTCATTGCGTTCACGTCGCTCGCCTGCGTCGTTCTTGCTTCGTTCGACGCTTCAATAGTCGCTAACGTTACGCCTCGCCGCTGCCTGTTTCCAACAATACCATCAGGCGCCACCGTCGGTGTCGCCGCCATAGCTCCCCGCGTGCGCTGCGCGAATCTAAGGGCCTCCGCATAAATGAAGTTTCATCGTGGTACGACGGGTAGGAGGGTAAACTCTTCTCTTTTTTCTCCTTTCTTGGTGGCGCTCCTCCAAGCAGCGGAGTCTGCGGTGGAGGCGCGGAGGCCTGACTTTCGAGTTAGCAGACGGAGCGCTTAGTGGAGAGATGAGAAAAAGGGTGAGGGAGAAACGTGTTTTGGGATACCACAATGGAAGTCCTTATACGTGCTCCCTCCACGGGTGTAATTAATCAATATATGAATTCACGTTAAAGTCAGGATATTGATCATATTAATGGTCAACATCTTTGTTACAATGGAGAAGAACCTGAACAACCATAATGCACGCTAACGTTTCTTGAAGAATTCGGAAACAGCCGATAATCTTCAAAGTAGTTTACGGAATAGACAAAAATTATGTCAATTATATTAAAATCAAATTATGATTTTAAAATTATTGAAATACCATAGTTCTCCACCTAGGGTGACTTACGATAAAACTGAACTAGAAATAATTCAAAACGTTTAACTCAGTAATCCACGATCTCATGATTAATATAAGAATGCGGGAAATACTTTTTCTCTTTCTTGTAATACGAACTAAAATTGATATTCCCGGGGTGGGTTTTATAAAAGAATTAATCACGCAGCAAAGAACATTAAAGAGCGTATTTGTAGAATAAAAGTTAGAGGAAGTGGCGAACAGCAGAAGTTATGTGCAAAAGTTTTTCAAATAAATGTGAAAAGTGAGAGAAAGGGGAGAAAATCCTCCCTTCTGTTAGCCCTTTGCTGAAGGAAACTGTCTCGAGGGCAGGACGCGCGTCCGAGAAGCGACTCTTTGGAGGAACCCGTCTCCGGCAACCACGACAAATGATGTGGCTTAATTCCGAGCTGCAGATTGATGACGTCTCTTGGTTGTAGGCGGGTTGTCCCACCGCCTCCATTGCCGTCATTACTTCCGCCCCCGTCGCAGTCACCGGTTGGACGACGTGATACCACCCTCCCTCTCCCGCCCTCACAACACTTCGAATACTCGCCGTATGCAAACAAGGTTAAGGGAGATGGAAGAGAAAGCGAACGAACCCATTCAGATGGAACGGTTCTCTGCAGGCAAAGAAGCTTACGAAAAAAAGGTAAAAATACACACCAGAATTACTCTGGGTAGATAAAACTTGTGAAGAGTAAAAGAAACGGGATTTGTTTTGGTGTTCTGGTGAGAACCAATGTACTTGAATAAAAAAAACGATCTACTTAATATTACTGTTTAACAAATTTGTAATATATCGATTAAGAAATTGTCTCAACTTATTATGATTGCAAAGAATTTTGAAACACCGTATCGACTTATGGGGTGCATTTAAGTTTTATTGGACAAATTATCATACCTTCTATTTCCTCACTACATATTTAAATAAACCATGAATCTTATGCAGAAACAGTACAGTAAAGACTTAAATAAGAAAAAAAATAACTCGATTTATTGATTTTTATCAATTTTTTCTAACCTTTTTCACTTACTACAAACCAAATTAAAGCTTTGATCCCCAGAACTACTTGAATAGCTTCTTCATACCAGCTGAGTTACATTATTTCATGATTTGCTTTCTTCTCTGAGTATTAGAGAAGTGACAGATAGACAAATACTTTTCGTGAGACCCGTGAGTATCTGATGGATGCATATGCATCAATGTGGAATAAGAACATATGTATCTATCGAATACTCAGCTAAAACTGATTTAAAGGGTGGAATGGATAGATCTGGATCCTGGAGAATTGAAACTGGTGGTGGGTTCTAGAAAAGGTGTCAGTTTGCAGCATTGGTTGACCTCAGGATTTCAGCCACATCAGCTCAACAAATTGCATTTGTAATTCAACTGTACTTGAGGCAGTTATAAACTCTAACCTTCAAAACCATATTGAGATTCTAGCGATAAACATTATTTTTATTCTTATGAGTATTTTTGATTTATTTTACTAGTATCACCATTACATTTCTGTCAGAAGAATAAAAGTTTTCAAAGTGATTGATTTCAGAAGGAGGCTATATTGAATCGATGTATAGCTTACACATCTTGATGAGTCAAAAATAAGAAATGTAGTCTTGATACTAATGCTATCAATATTACACGTCGAACAAAAATCTTCAAGTACTTAATAACCTCATGGTTTAACAAAAGAAAAACTTGTCTTATTAGAACTCTGTAAAAGTGAGAACATAATCTTCATTTTTTTATAAAACCGGAACTAAAGAGAAACTTCTACAATAATAGATAAAAATTCAGAAGAGGCATAACATTAAAAAAAACATTTTATCGTAATTTAATATGATATCGTAAAGTATTGTTTGAATCGTTGACTTTTAAAACGTTGAATTTTTGACGTTTGAATCGTTCAACTGCTTTTGGAAATGCCTATATTATATTTAAATGATACAATTAAAGTTTTTACGTTCCCTTTTCGTTACTTTTAATCAAACACGATCATACAGCCAAATGAAGAACTACAATTCTGCACGTGTATCTCAAATATACACGACGTGTTGGATAAAAACGTTTCGCTGGGACCACGTGTATCTATTTTATACCCAGACATGAAATAAATTTCCACAGTAATTAACTTAGTTTATTAATATTCCAGTATTCTAGAACATTCAAGGAAAAGAATACTACAAGCTTGGGCTGGCGTGATTTTTTACGAGAATATAATGAGCAAAGAATAAGATCAAATTTTGAGCATATGTCAGATACTCGTGGGTTGTTGGTATAAATTATCAGTGTATCTGATAGACACTCATGGGGGTCAAAGTCGAATCATGTACTATAAGTGTTGTTTTGAATTTATAACTTTGAACTTAAGGTATATTAACCCGTGTTACAGTTATAGAACATTCTTTAATTTCTTAACTATGGCGATGAATAGGAACTTATCCATATGAACTTCTTTTTGGAAATTTGAAAAAGCTATATACACATCTGAATTGGATAAAAGAAAGGAAGCATAAGACATTTCTCAAACAAAAAAATTTGTTATTTCTATTCGAGAATGGATTGCAAGATCATTGTTGAAAATCAACCATTAAAACTTATAAAACAGGTTTTGAATGCACATGGTCTTCCTTGAAAAAGTGAAGTGCATCTTACACACAAAAATTAAGGTACATAACAATATATCTATATTATGATAATTTGTGATCCTGACCTGCTAGTAGTAATGTATAATTGTATTTCCTTTTTCTTGTTTTCAAAAAATGCCTATTTGTGTTGAAATTGACGTTAACAGGCTATGTTATAATATAAGATATTATATTTCAATATAAAGTATAGTGGAAGGTGTTATTTATATGACCGGCATGGCGAGGAAAACATCGAAGATTGAAGTATCAGAAGGGCTTTAGAATAAGTTATGCCTAGTCAGAATACAGCATCATAAAAATAAACCAACACTAACGTCTAATTTAAACGTCAATTAAATTGATTAATGATAAACTTGGATTTCAATTTGAAATAAACAGCGAATGGTTTATTGTCTATTTAAAATATTGTGACGTATAGTCAGTTAAGAGCAACAAGTTTTTGTACAGTAAGAAATACAGCTATAGAATAAACACATAACATAAATCATCACCTGTGTTGACTACACATAAATTGAAACATGATCAAAATAAGATATGTAAATAATGATTTCCTGTAAAACAAGAGATTGAGAAAATTAAAAAAAGGATGAAATATAGAATGCTAAAACATATCACTATGAACTTAATATATGTCAATATAAAATTGTCAACCTTGATTGGATATGTCAGCATATGAATTTGAAGTTAATTTGCTGAATGTCTCAGTAAAGATTTGGTAATTGTTAATTGTCAGTGAATAATAAAATATTATTACAAGAACAAAGTTAAGAGACTGTCTCAAATAATTTCCTCAGTTGTCTCGACTCGTGGTCGACTTTACTCACAGTTATGTTTGCTGGAAGCAGCGTTCAAGGATTGCATCGTTCACCACACTGACAGTTCGCTAGTTCACAAATCACTTTGATGAAAATGTTACAAAGTTTGACTTTAGTTATTGCACTGAATTTACTAATATTTATCAACGTTTAGTTTTCTCTGAATGGCATTGTAATAGTTATAATTAATAACGGTTTGACAACTGATATCGCATGTGCGTACTTGTTTACACGGCGAGAGTGAACTGAGTTCGCGTGCGTCTCTTGTGGCATCAGAGAGCGAAGTGTTTCTTTTTTGTCTTGCACATCTACATTCACTTTTTTTTATCTCAGTTTTTCATAACACTATGATTGGTGGAATGTTTGCTATTTATTCATTTGTCACGTTTATATTAATGTAGTTCATTGTAGTAGCATTCGTCTGTCAAGGATAGTTTTGGAATGCTGATAATTGTTGATTATTCACAAATGTTTATTAAATAGTTTATTGTTTATAAATAACACTAGTTGCCCATTGCACATCTGGTTTGGTTATGTATCTCCGCTACAAAGGTTATGAAATTCCACCAAAATTTACTAAAAGAATTCTGAACAAATTAAATTGTGGGACTATTTACTGTGGAACGTCGTTTACACAAAAACGTAAAATCAGTTTTAATTTGCACATTCGCTTGTTTCGATTCAGTAAACCAGAAGAAAAAGAATAGTCAGCTTGAAGGTGTTTTTTTACAGTGTGTTATTATTGTGCAAACACAAACATTTGCTCGCGGAAATGGTTAAGTACCTTTTCCTGTGAAGAATATCGTATTTTGTTTTGTAATTAATGTTGATTCAAGGTGGGAAAAATTCTTTCTTTGACAGATGTAAAAATGAGTACTGACATCGTACGTACATCATAAATGAAATATAGAGTGAGTATTTTGCGAAGTGAAATACTTAAATGTTCATGGACGAAATATAATTGTATGCATGGAACCAAATTATGCTTCTACGATATTGATTGACATTAGGGCTAGGGTATCTTTCAATTTCCTCTTCCCCCAGGGGATTTACATCTAGTAAGTACGTGTTTGGCAAACACGGGGCCCCGAGCTGAGTCTGGCATTACTTCCACTTACTTGGGCTAGACTCCTTCCTTTCTCTTTCCTGACCTTCCTTGGTCACCTCTTGTTCTTTTCGATCCCGACGCTATTAGGGCTAGGGTATCTTTCATTTTGCTCTTTCTTCTTCTTCTTCTTTTTAATGTTTTAAGTAAAGTCTTGAGATATGTTGGGATTTGAGTTTTGAGTTGTAATTCAGGAGGGATTTTAGTGGGCTGAGTCATTCGGCGAGTCCCACACGTGGGGAGAGTCATGTTGGCTCTCCCTAGTGCATAACTGCATTTTCCCTACCTGTACAAGTATTAAGGGCTCTAATGACCTCGATGTTGACGAGCCCTAAAGCCCCACAAATAGATATTGATTGATTGATCATTTGACTTGATGTCTATAAAAAATTTAACTTATTTCGCAGATACACTTAAAGATTTCAGAATCAAATGATTTAATTAGGATAGAAACATACAAATTTAATTACTCTGACTTACAGTAAAAAATATTAACGTATTCCAAATTAAGTCTCAAATATTCTCAGCTTAATCAACGATATATCGCTCCAAATTAATGCAACAAAGAGGAACCATGTATTTGATCTTCTATAATTTTAGCTCCCAATTCCAGTCAGAAACGATTCGCAATTCATACATCACCTAACTCTGTTAATTACATTAATCACTAGATTCTTCCCTGAAGGAAGGCGACGTGATTTTCCCCACGATTTGAACAAAAAATCGCCTGCGAAAGAATTTGCTCCGCCACGCAGCAACTCCACCGGAAAGTTATGGGCGAGCTTTCCTGTCCGGAAACGAACTTCAGAGGACGAGATTCAATTACATCGCGGGATCAGGCATCCTCTCACTCTCCCTCCCTTTCTCACTCTCCCCTACCTCCTTCCAGTTTCTCTTCCACACTGCCCGAATTAAAGGTCGATCGGCCGCGAAGGTCCTGGAATCGACTCTTGCACTCAGCGTTTGCCGACAAATCCCATTTGAGTTTGAGCAGAACTAGGGAGATCGCACATGTGATTGGCGGAGAAATGCAATATTAACTCGAAAACACGATGGATGTGTATAATGACGCAGCTATAAAGCTAGGATTAAAGGGGTTGTTATGAAAGTTAACTAGAGAAGGTAGGGTGCCAATAAACATTCAGTTATACCTAATTTGAATATGCAGATTAAGTTCGAAAAGTTGATGAAATTTCACTTGTGTGAAATAATAAATCAAAGTAATTTACTTAAATGTCTTGTTCAAGTATAAATAATTCAATCCTAATGAACATACTGCTAAAATTATGGGCTAAATATTTCCGGTTTAATATTCTAATTATTCTCTTGAATGTAATGTTTCTGTGTAATGTAATTATTTCTAAAACCACGTGATATTACGCGAAGTGGCCAGGAAGAGATCAGTTCAAATCCTCTGGTAAATGTGGGTGAGATCAACTGATGCCTATTATTTATTTAACTTATTTCTGGACAAACCGGTTTGAATTGTATTAAGACAAACCGATTTGGACTACACTTAATCAGACCAAACTAGTTTATCATGGCTCAATTTTAGGACATACTAGTTCATCTTGTTTATTTTTAGGATGAAGAGGTATTTAATACTACTTAATTCAAAACAAATAGAATGAACTAATGTTTACAAAAAATGTGCCACGATAAATTAGTTTATCCAAATACAAACTATTTTGATGTGATTAAGTTTAGTCCAAAAAAGTTTGTCCTGACGCACTAAGAATATGCTATTTTGGCCGGTAACATAAATAAGTTTAATGAGAACGATGGCAGCGTGGATGAGTGGGTAGAGCACTGAACTGATTTCTGACGTTCGGGGTTCGAATTCCGCAGCAGAGAGGGAATCGTGCTCATACCTCAACGTCCAGACTGACTCCCAAGAGTAATCAACCTGATAGAGAAAGAAAAATCGTGCCTGTAGAGGGGTGAAATTGCTTGGAGCGTGATGCTTGTCACATATTCTTCACTTTGTACCTTGGTTAAATAAGTGCATCAACACCATGTACAATCCTTTGGGCAGAGGTAACCAGCGATCTGCACTTTAACGAATGCTACGTGCAACTATGTGCAACTGTGTAATTACTGTGCATAGTAGAAGGAAGTGGGGGGGGGGCGTAGAATCTAAAGCGCCATCATTCTATCCTCCTTTGAGATAAGGCAGCAGTCCTAACACGGAAACCGTGGTACTCACTGAGCAGAGCAAATGAGAATAACAATCTTCAGAGAGTCTATTGAAAATACAATACTCAAGATTACAGCAGTTATTGTAAATACAAGAATAAAGAAAACTTTCATTCTCAAATAAATAAATATAATGTGAATGATCACAAAATAATAAATAAAAAGGATACAAACTAATGAGGCGACAATATTGATGAAAATTAGCAAAAGTATATGAACTGCCTCTTCAGCTACAATAATTTTAATTCTAGGTTATAAGTCACGAGCAGATACAATTCTCATAATAGCTTTAAAAGATTAATCCGTGAGCCTTGATTTCAAATGGTATTTAGCGAGCTTCATTTTTTAAAAAAGTTATTCGCAATTGCTAGTATTGTCGAACACCAATATAATGTCACTAGCAAACGAACGAAATTATAGAAAATTGGGAACAGTTTTTTGAAAGAATAATGTTATACTGTTTTGTTCTCTGAGTGCAGATAGAGCCATGTCACATATTATAACATGTCCCATTTGTAGAGAGGAAAGAACATTTTCAACATTGACATCAAAAAGAGTTAAGAACAAAGTGAATTTGTCTTCGAAATCATCAAAATCTTTGAAACGTTGGGTGAATGTTACCTTCAAGTCCTCAAGCGTGTTGTCATACTTTGTCACACTTACTTTTTCCATACTTTTTAAACAAGGGATTTAAAAAAGTTATTTTCCTGAACTCTCATAACTCTGGCCCTCAATGATATTATCAAGTCATTTTCCACTTCCAAAAAAATTATGAAAATTGTTGTTAAAATTCGGGGTCTTTCACAATGGTGAGCGCCTTTATAGACCTTAACTGTTGCATTCATATGCAAAATAAATTGGTTCGAATGACAAATGTCTTTTCTTTTCTGTATACCATAATCTTTTTGCAAACAGTACATTGGGCTTCATACCCCTACGGCTGGATGAAGACATATAAACGCCACTGCGAATCAAACCGTTCAAATAGTTTTCCGCTTCTCAGACATAGATAGGATACCTTTTTTTTCATTTCTTTTGATCTTGGTCACCCCGTCTCCTTAGCTATAGGGAGATACGGGGTCTCTCAGTATCTTGTCTTCTGTTCATTCTTCTATCATACTGCTGTTCGTATGAAACATGCTTTATTTAAATATTCCTCTAATAGTTTAGAAAACAATCTACCCGACTGTTATTCCAACAAGAAAGTGAGCGTCAAGAAAGAGATAAGCAGCGCTGGCAGTACCCCCCTACTGCTCGCCCGGCCATTCCCTCCACAGTAAGGCAGTTGACAGAATTTGCTCTTACATGTAAATGCACGCGCGTGCGAAATCCCCGAGCGGGTAGCTGCGGCCGTCCCTGCCTTAGGGCCTGTTACAGTTAGAACTTGATTTATACAAAACTGCAACTTAATACATACTGGCTCCAAAAGGACCAAATGTCAGGATTATTCAGTTCTTTTTGGGATCTACTAAAGACGATCATTTACAGTAAATGGATTTGAAGTAACACTTTTTGACTTCCATGAACTGACGCGCTAATACGCTATAAGCGAAGTCTTCTTTTCGATAGTCGTCAATACTGCTTCAATAGCAGTCCGTAAACAGGTCAAGTTGGTTGGGTTAAATCGGTATCTTGGTACTCTGTCAAGAACATAACAGATGCATAAGTACAGTGAATTTAAATCTGGACGCGCCTGAAAACAATATTGACACATCTTGCAGTTTCAAGTTTCCATGGAAAGAGAAACAAATTGCGTAAGACACTCTCTTCACTTTCAGTGCATGTGCTTTTTGTGATGAATGATTGAAGACTTATAGACTCATCGATATCCAACGCTTTCGCCAATTTCGTCAGTATTTTCTCTGTTATCTGAATTGATCTCTTGATCCCCTTTAGGTCACGTTCAGTTTCCTTGCTGGGTTTCTTATTTCGGGTGGAATTTTTCTAACTTCACGTGGTGAACGATTGAAGTTAAGGTTTTTTCATTACAGCTTCATTTAATCAATATTCCTTACTCACGACTATTCGCACGGATATTTTGAGATTTTATGCGCTTACTGCGCTCATTTGACCAGCTCCATAGTCCACCTTAGCGGAAACCTGAAGTATAATTTTGCGAGAAATTAAATTTAAAATATGTCAGGATTTTTATGCACCCGTACATTCTAATACGTAAAGGAAAAAGTGCGCATATATGTTTGTGAAAAGGTTGTGCTCTACGTTATTCTATACTAATAAGCGTATTTATCCGATTAATTAACCAACATAGAAAGAAAACTATTTAAGAGAGGAACTTGAAATTTTCAGAGGATGATGCAAAATTTTTAGACGCTTAATGAGAAAGGTTATTCACTATTTTATTGGGTTCAATCATTTCTAGTCCACGCATTTAGTTTTGTCGTCCACGCTATTCTTTCTCCAACCTATTGTATGCCCTAGCTATAACTGCGGGCTCGTGTACGAACGCTGTCTCATTTCCATCTCGAATTATATTTATTTATATTTTACGGTGTTTGTTTGACATGTTTGACAAATGTTAATTACCTTTATAATGCACATTACCTTTATAATATGAATCAGAAGTCTCAAATTATATGTAAAATTATTGTACGTGGTGTTTGAAGTGTATTCAACGCTGTTGAGAAGTGAATACGATAAAAGGTTGTACACAGATTTCAATGGGTGTTCAAGAAAAATATTCGTTCCGAAATCACGAAATTCACTGAGCAATGTCTCGAGCATTTAGTTACTATTCACCTTATTGCCACTGGAAACAATGTATTAGACCACAAAACCAGTCGTTTTCGATTATTCTTACATATGACCTTCGCAGGGGCGATAAACCTAACGAGAGGTCCATTTAATATTTTCTTACCCTATAGGATGCTAGAAATGGTCGTTGTAATTGCAATCAAACAGGATTGTGGACTGCAACTATTCCGTATTTTGATCGATAAGCGTGCAAAATATAATATAGAAATAAGAGAATTCTTAACGAAAGGTGGGTATGGGGTAGATATTTTCCAAATCTTGTGTAAACGGGTTTTCTTTCTTGTATTGAGGATAATGTGTGCAAAACTTTATCGAGAAGTACCCATGAGTGACATTTAAGGGATGACGATAGAGATGGTTAATGCTGCGATCTTTTTGTTTTTTACAGGTGCAAAATTTTATCAGGAAATAACAATACTCTGATTTGAGGGTTAGGAAAAGTGGAACGGGGTGGTTTTTCCAAATCTCAAGCGGACATTTTCCTGATCTGATGTATAATTTGTTCAACAATATGTCTGAACCTATATTCCAAATTGAATTGAAGTATGTAATGGCCATTATTTTTGTTTTCTGCGAAAAACTTTCTTCTTGATAATGCTGAAGTAATTGATCTAAGTACCTTCTGATGATAGTTTAATTGCAATGACGGTCAAAAGATAGCGTGGGCGTATACATCTTTGCGAAACTAACACACAATATGCAATAGCAGACAGAGGCATGGACATTTTAATTTCCCCCCTATTTTGTCAATAACTTGTTGTAACGCCAGGTACAATTATGGTTATAAGGCATGGCACATAAACCTTTTTAGGTACTATTTCTGCATTTGTATTTTGGAAATCATAAGTGGCATTTCGAACATTCTCTTTACATCCTGATTATTTAGCACAACGGTTTCAACAGATCCCTTCTCCATGTTTTAATTATCAGATTTTTTTGCGGCACTTAGAATCTTTTCCATGGCTATATTTAATTAACTGTAAAAACGCGGTGGGAATAAAAGAAAGTAAAAGAAGATTATATTTAAAATTATAACATTAGTGATGTATTGGAAAGGATAAATTAATTTATGTGACTAAATGCAACACAATTTCAATTTAATTAGTTTAATAATTAATACTTTTACAGCATTAAATATCACTGATAAAAAGATGAACGCTTTTACTAACGCAGAATATTATTCTGTCATACGTTCTTGATGCGTCCCATCTTCAATCATTAGAGATATTTAATTTTATAAAACTTATTCATTTAATATATTTATTTGTTATTGTAGTATTTGGTACGAGATAAATATTCATTCCTTTGTGTACAATTATTACAGTTTGACTTGAAATAAAATGCTTTCAAAGTATTTTTATTTATTTATTTTATGCCTCCAGTCACATTTTATGAAAAAACTAAATGATAAAAATACAGATGATTCACTTAACTCTCTCTTTCTCTTAATGTTGTTTACACAAAGAGCTACAGTACTAATTGCAAATAATATAATTGTTATAAGAGGACTATGAAATTAATAAGAAGAGTTAAGAAATAAGCTACATTTCATAATAATTGATATCACAAATTGATTTTGGTTTCAAAATTAAAGTTATTATTACTGACTTCTGCTGAAAACCAGTCCCTAATGCACTTGTCTTATTGCAATATCGTCTTTCAAAGCAAGCTTCTTGGGCATAATTCTACGTAGGGTTTATTACGTGCATTAATTTGAAAAATTAATTTACATAATATATCAGTCCTTCAAAGTACACACGGGAAATTTTCAAGTAGCTACCATATCGGGAGTGCGTGCAAATTCCGAGGATGAAAGAAGAATGAGTTTCACTTCTTCCAGGCAAGACTGATCAATATCGGTGACGTCACTGTCATAGACTCCGCACTAATATAATGTAGCCATCCGTAAAGGAGGTGGTTGCACACCTTCCTGGTGACGGGCCATCTTTCTGAAGCGGTCTTATGAGAGAGTGAGTTTTTATGTGGTAAAAGAAGCAGTTCACGTTTTAGACGTAGTTGAAAGTTACCTTCTGAGACATGAACCGACTGAAAACTGTTTATTCCAGTCAATGACTGTAGAATTCATCATGAAAGTTATTAATGTTGATATCATTTACGTCTACAATCATAATTCAATAGAAATATTTATTTCGTCCTTATATTTATTTATCTACATAAAAGGTCGAAATAAATATTTATATTGAAAAAAATGAAAAAGTGCGTGGTATTTCTAAAAAGGACAGGTTGTGATTTTGCTGGCCAAAAAATACTTACAAATGTAACTTTTTCAGAAAAGTTATCGAACATTTAAGGGCAGCAATATATTATACTGAACTTACACAATAATTAAAGAATTATTGACGTGTGACGCATAAAACGTAAGGCTGAGGTCTCTTTCTACTTGCGACTTCGAGACACCACCCTCTTCCCCTTTTTCATCCGTAATGCATAAATTTGGAACTTCTTGGAGAAATTTTGCTCACTTGATGTTCATAAAAATAGCAGAGGGAGAATTGACTCCAAGACCATTAATGAATTTACGGTAAAATTTACATTATTGCGCCTATATTATTCAAATGTGATAACCATGTTGATGAAATACTTCGTTTCCAATTTTATAATTTGAGTAAATTATAAAGAAATTAGAGAAATTGAAAATAAACGTCAAGAATATATTCAATACATGTCAAAAAAGTTACAAAGTCAAGAATTTATTCAATTTATTCCTGTAAGTGTTAAAATGTTAAAAAATCATAAGTTGATTTCGAGTCCCCTCCCTTACAAAAAATACGGATGCTACAAAAGTATGCACGGAAAATGTTAAAAAAATTACTCCTCAAAACCTCAAGTTAACCAATTTTTATTCAGGGTAATTTACCATATAAAATGAAATTTTTTGTTTCAGTTATGTTTATATTTTGTCGTAGGTTCTCACCGTCTTGAAGCTCTCACCATTGCTTAAGATTTAAAGAACAAATTTTCCATCATTTAAATGCAAACATGAAATTTGTATATAAAAATTCTCAATTGCTATGAAAGGAAATTGCATACCAATTTTAAAGGGAATAAACACATCAAAAATAGTATTTGGGAAGCAAAGTCCTCGCAAGTAACTCAAATTTGCTCTGCACGGTGCACAGAATTAATTCCTGATCTTATTTGTTGAAAAGAAAGTGTTCATGCTATGTAGATTGTGGCAGTGATAAAAGCCCCATAAATACGATAGGAAAGGAAAATAAACTGTAAGGAAATCGATACCTTTCGTTACGTCCTTTTGGATTGCATTCGCTAAGTCGAAGAAAATGGTAATGTGTCTTCGTTCTCCGTTGGTTCCTTGTTCTTACAAGAAGTAGGATTGCTTCACGAAACGACCTCGTCAAGATACAGCGAATAAGTTTTTTTTCAAAGTCTCTCATCAATTGGCACTTTAAGATAAGATCTCATACAGAACTCCAGTTTCATTCGAAGTAATTGTTATCTTGGGTGTATATTCTGCTGTAAGGAATTACTACTAGTCTAAAGTCGTTTAAGTAGGCTTTCTTTAAAAGATGAAGGAGAATCCACTAACATTCTTTACCTTCTCTGTTTCATCCTTTACCTCGTCGACATTCTCAAACATTAATTTAGTTTTCCTTTATCTAGATTTCCACGATAGAAGGTCGTTACGGCTGCTAATGACTTTGACAAAACATTCATTCTTGTTGATATGCATGGGAAATGTAATATTCGAATATCTTAACTTATTTATGTCACATTGAGTCGTAGACGAGACTGTCTTCAAATGCTTTCGTCCCATTTAATATTTTTTGGTGACTCATTCCATATCGTATGATGATTTTTAAACTACGTGACTCTAGTAAGATTTTTAGTGTATTTTTCGAACTTTTCATTATAATAAATATTTACATTTATAGAACAAAACTGCAAGAAGAACTTTGAAAACAATTATAATTATTAGTATCCTGGCAACATTATTTTGCATGATTAAAATGATTTATGTTGAGAACCAACAATGAGCCACTGAAACGTGCCGAAAATCGAATGCATCACTACCCTCATCTTTTATTACACGCAGGAAAAGTATCTAGAATCGGTAAATATATCAAACAAATGTCTGCAAAAATACGTTTTGTAGTCTGCGTATGTACGGTAATATTACGAACTCATAATATTTGCTATTTTGAAGAAGTTATTTTCAATTTTTAAATGTCATAACGTCTAGTAAAAAATTATTTTCCTGAATTTAAATGTTTAAAAGATTATCTATTTTGCGTTAAGATTTATATGTATTTTTGTCTTTCCACCTATTCTTCAATTTTTTCGTCTTCCATTACTTTTAACATCATATTATATGATGGTGTCGATAAGTCACTATGTCTATTATCGTCAGCTTTTGTGCACTTAACCTATTAATAAAATCATATATTCAGATTCCTAATTAACACGAATTTGGAAAAATGAAGAACAATAATTTTATCAATGGACGGCGTTCTATATTTTTCGCTTATTGAGTGGGCTATAAAGCGATATCTCTACGTCAAGAAAATAAGTTGAGAAAACTCCAGTCTTTATCAAGGACGTTTGCATACGAAAGAGTAAAGTCTGCAACTTCACAAGTAGGTCATGTTGTAAAGAATTCTGGAGACCTACGGCGCTAGAAGGTCTAGTGTATGGTAGTATTTGGAGATGGTTGACTACAACCAGAAGGGACATGTTGAGACGATGGCGTTTTAAAAATGTCTGCGCACGGTATTAAGAGTTACGAGTACTCAAAGAAGATAAGACTGTGCTCCGAGAAAAGAAAGTGTTATTATCAAGGAGATTCAGAATAAACAAGGAACAGAAAAGAAGGCAAATAGAGAAGAAGATGAAAGGAAAACAGTAGGCGATGTCGGAAGATAAACGAAAGAAAATAAAATTTCGAACTAGAAAGAGTATACCGTTTAGAAATATGTAGTTACAAAGTGTAACAAAACCATAAAAATTGATCAAAGTTATGGGAAGTAAACGTTATGGCTCTGAAGGAAAGAAGGAAATGAATACTGTAAAAGAGGAAAGCAGATTTATGTAAAAGAGGAAAGCAGCAGGTCATCCTCACAAGAAAAATTTGATGTGGAAAGCATGGAGATTTTTGTAATGTTTGCTGAATTTGTTATGCTATCCTTGAACTATTCAAGCGTTAACAAGCGTTGCAACCATTCCTATTGGAAATTTTTGCGATGCACCAATGACGCGACCACATTATTCACTATGTAACTTGTATTACGTTACCAGCAATTTCGATAAAGTGGTACTTGAATTTTTAGCCAACTTTCTTTCGTGTTTCGCTCTGTTCGTTCTGTGACATCTCAGTGCTCAACGCTCATACTGCTCTTTCAATTCTGTTACATCCACTTTACACATGAAGGTTGTCTGACTAACCTTACAAAGCACGAGCTGATTATAAAGTAACTCATAGCAGTATATAGCAATTAAAACTTTATAGCAGTTACCATTTGAGTATGAGGACTATTTCATTGAAGTTGACAATGTGTTTTCTTATTTCCCTGGTCAGCTATATTGCAATTTTTCATCCACTTTTACACGAATCGTAGTATACAAAGATACAGAAGGAAATTGCATTTATGATTACAATTACCTGCTTTGGAGGTTAAACCTTTAAAGACATTCTGTTAATAACATATTTATTTTACTTTCAGATTTGCGCAGCTATTTGATCCAAGTCCAAGGAGTTGGTAGCCCTTGCAAAATAACTAATTCCCATCACCTTTTATTGCCAATTACCAATTTTCTAGAAGTTTGTTTCGGGATAATTTCTTTACTTAAAAATATAAACATTAGCTGAAAGTGAACTCCAAAGCAAAGAAGCAGATTTTGGGAACGTGGAAGAGTGACTTCATCTACTGACAGATTACAGATAAACTTGAAGAGTTGTAAACCTGGGTTGAGCAGAAAGTTAAAAAATTAAAAATCTTGGTACAGTCCTTGATGTTCTCCACAAGAATAGTCCTAGGCTAACCTCGTCAAGAACTAACCAAGAAATCGTTAACATCAGTAAATAATTTTTATAGCTAGACCCTTTAGTAAAGGATGATTTGGGCATCATCATCTTTGCTGAAACCCTGAGCTGTCTCGTTTGCTGGGTTGATGTGTAACGCGATCTAACGCGAAGCTCTGCTTAATGACCCAGCAAAGAGAAGGTAAGTAAATTGGTGTTATAATAGGCATAATTGGATGAAAGAAACTTAGTAATGATGTGACTCCTTTAGTTGAAAGCAGACGCCAAGACGGAGAGAAAAGTTTAGGCGTACTCGAAAGTATCGAAAAGTTTCTGCCATTACGCATTGCACCTGTCTGAAGAAATATGTTTGCAATAAGTGAGGGATGCAAAATCTGGAGAACTATACAGTATTGATAGATCAGTCAATATGTGAAAATATCGGAGAACGTAATGGTTACTTTAGTGAACAGGCAATGCTTAGTATCATGGAAGTCGCTTTTCCGAGGACTGGCTCAAGAGATAAGTATATTAACCCGTTGCCATGGCCAGCATGGACACCAGACCTTAGTCCCTTATAGTAGCCTTATCCCCATACAGTTGAAACTCAACTGAGCACATATTGTTCATGTCTCATACATAACAACTCAGCTAAGCGTTAAGAGCCATCATGTCATTTTGCCAACCTTAAAAAAAGTATTTTCAATCAAACCTATCATTCTTAAAATAATATTTATTATTTTTTCCCTTCTTTATAGGAATTATCCCTTCGTAATACGTATATTAATCCTATAATTAGATTTGAAATACAAATTAAATGATATTCAAGTAATCAATATTTTTTAATTTAATAACAATAATAATAAATGTTAGTAATTTATTTCCTTTTAATGATATTTATGATCACTGAAATTTAATAGTCTGTATCAGTTTTCATATTCACAGCATTCACATTTTTCTGTACAATGCAGATAATTCCCTTTACCACTCTTTTTATTCACAGATGAAGGGTAGACACCTTCAAAATGGAATTTGTGTTCCTCAGTGTGGGCTTGTTTGTCTGATACACAATTGAACCATATGACCTTACCCCAATAAACGTTCCGGTAGTTTCAGAAAGGATCAAGAACTGGAGATGGTTTGATTATTATTATCCTTAAAGCATGTGAATTACATTAAAAGCATTTAAGAGAAGGTTTCAAAATAATTGATTTCCCCATTAATTTATTGAATAATTTCATTAATATCTAATATGTATCTAACTATTTGTGCAGTATCCTTAAAGGTACTTGTATATAACTAAGCAATGAGATTCATCGCTTATCGAAGCCTTAATGAAGCTTATGAAACATTCCTTATTCTCGTTATCTCTTATCATGAATGCCGTACGCTTGTGATTGATTTCTGTTTGAAGTGTATATGCGGAATCAGTAGGATATTCAGATAAGAGACCTAAAGGAACCAAAATAAGAAATTTGGGCGTTATATGTAGATTTCCCTCCGTCAATTAAGAGAGTTCTGCGGAGAAACTGAGATAAGTTGTTGATGTCGAAGCGTCCGAGAGTGTCTGCCAATGGAAACACTTTTGAAGCACGTGCGTTTCGGCAGCACTGCAAAGAGTGTAGGTGTGAGGATGGGCGAACAAAAGAAGCTGGGAACGACGCAGGCTCTTCGCAGATGCAACGGAAACATTCCGGGGATGAAAACACGCCTCAAAATACGTCACGAAAATGCGGGTGTTCGCCATCGGTTCCCGATAACGTGCAGAAACCTCGGGCAGCAAAAAGTTTATAGAGCAGTAAATTATTTTGAACGAAGTTTGCATCGCAGAGTCGAGTTCTGATAATGCTCTCTCTAAGTTACTAACTTCATTTAATTAAAGGTTTTAAAAAGCAGACTAAGACACTGAGCGACTGGGAAATAAAAGCAAGTGTCGAGGGTTTCTGTAGCACAAAAGAAACCCGGATTAGTTTATTTAAATAACTCTTATAAGTCGTCCAAACATTTTAGAGAAGTTCATATAAAACGTTTTTAAATCGTTTGGCATCGCAACAAAATAGACCATCAGAAAGTTACAGCAAAAATTTATGTTTTAAATGACCAAGTCCGTATAAAACATTTCTCCCCTTGGAAAAAAAGTTATCAAAAAAAGTACACTCAAAAGGTCTTTCACATTAAAAATGTCAAAATTTAGAATTATTTACTGAACACGTCGTAACGATTGTTTGGTAGTAGCATACGAATTGATCTATATTTCACAGGCAAACCCTGTCTATACATGAACATTTAGACCTAAATTTTCTATTTTTAAAGTGTTAACTTTTGATAACAACATGTCATCTTGCATGTAGACTGTTTCCTGATGACTTCGTTTCATCGCATTTCTTTTCATAGAGTTCTTTTCAGACACATTATTTTTATAAACTTCCCTTGTTGTCCCGTCGTTCTTAAACAAATGCAACTAATAAGGTACCTACAAAGATGATTTTCTGGACTTTGAACCGCACGTAATCTTATGTTAAAACAATGATAAGTATGCATATCTCATTTATTATTCCTTTTAATGTGTTTCATTCCTTTCTTAAGTGTCCGCATTTTATGTTAAGTTGTACCTCCTGTTTTCACTACTGAACACTCAATGATTTGATGCAGAATTTAATTTAGAATCTACCTCCCACGCATATGGTTGAAAAATTTCAAAGTTCACAAAACCAAAATTGTTTTTGTCGCACCAAATTGGGTGTGACTGATACTAAGAAAATATAATCTTATTTTGGATAAATATATTATTCTTTTATAAAACTCGTGTGCAAGCTTAGGTCCAAGCGTTCTGTGTACTACTATTCTCCCGTAGACTATATTATAATTCATGTAAAATTGGTAAGCCTCCGGCCACCCTAACAAACACTAACTTGATAGGGAAAGCATGAAGCTTTTGTGTAGCTTCACTTGCTGGATTTATACTGGTACCAATTAACTATTAAAGTGTTTCAAATAGTTGCGACCATAGATATTGGAAATTGTTACAATGCACCAATCACGCAGTCACACTATTCACTATGAAATTTGAATTAGGTTCCAGCAATTTAGAAGAAATTTTTATATGAGTTTGTTGCCAACTTTCCTTTAAATTTTTTTTCTCTCATTTCTAGGTAACGAATAAATCGATGCTAGACTGAACAACAAGCAAACGGTAAATCTTATTCATATGCAATAACGGTATGAACATCAAATATATAAACTTGACTGGAGCTGCAATACATTCAAAAAATTGACCTGTGTTCCTGGCATATTTTGTCAAGTTAGGACTACCAGGTAGTTGAGGTTTCCTGACAAACCACTCTAAATATATCTAACGAATAAATAAGACTACAGAATAATTTTGGCAAAATATAAAGGAATTGAGTAGTTTGATCTTTAATCGTATTACTATCGTATCGTCAACAGAATATCCGTTATCGTCTGCAGTTCCCTCTTCATTGTATGAGTCAGATTCACCACTTCGAAGTGAGAAAAATGACAAGGGCAACTATAAATTTCTAAATTCAATTATAGTTATAAAATATACCTGTAAATTGAAGACATGAACTTGCCATGTGAAAAAAATTGAAGGGAACTTGACACACTATTTTACATATGAAACTTTGTAACAAGTATTTACGCTTCGCTAACAACATATTGCCTATTAAAATTGTGAAACTTTACGTCCTTTATTTAAAATATTGAAATATATTTGTTACTAGATTACGTGTAGAAAATGTTGTGCAAATTAATGAGTAACATTACATAGCTGTTTCGAAAAAATAATAAGTTACTTGTTTTAAACGATCAGGCGTGGTAAAAGTTATTGTGGCTCAAGCGAACTACAATCAGTAGTTAGATTCACAACATAAGGATGAATGAGTAAAGACACATTTTATTAACGAAAACAGGTTTGTTTTGCCACAACATCAGGGCCTTAAAAATACAGACACAGAATTACTTTGTCAACTTTACAAAATTGAGTTATTTCTCATGAGCATTTTCTCTCTTCTACATGGAATACAAAACAAAAAGAAGAAAAGGATAAATCGATAACAACAAATTCAAATGCAGAATTACTTATTCCCAAAATAATCAACAAAAGTTTTGCTGGCTGATGTCTTAGAAAGTTGTTGTACAGTCTGGTCTGGTGTTCATCTAGCACCTTGTCTCAATGAAATTTTTTGACGTGCCCCAATATAGATGATAATTTCTAGTTAAACGTTGCCAAAAAATTAGAATGTTGAGAGGTCTTCTCGTCGATGAAGGAAGAATTTCACTTAGAAGTCGTTCCAAGATCTTCTAGTGATGCTTAGTGTCCAAAGGGGAGAATCCCAAGATGCATGCAGATTACGTTTAGTTAGTTGACTGAAAATAGATAATAAGAGTTTTAAGTAATAACACATTGAAACGTAGTAATGTGACTACGGACCACGTCGTGATTCACTGTCCTTGGTCGGACCGACACTAGTTCCGTTCTGATCCCCTGATGAGATGTTGTGGCGAAGAGCCTCGGTGGAGCAGAGTTAGTATTGTGTTTTTCAAGCATTGAGGCGATCATTTCTCATTGGCTTATGCGCCTTAGTACACTCGCTTCTCTGTGTCTCTTTGGATGTGTTGTATTCTTTGCACCCTTCGGTCGATCAACTTTTCGCTTATTATTTTGCTGGCCGCCTCTGCACTCGCAATACGTTCCTTATGAAGCTCGCTCGTAACACGAACAGACACCTGTAGTTTTCAGGTACTTCAGGGCGCATGCGCAGTGATACTACTACAACTTGATATTGGCGCTTATATGATATAGTATTTTCTATAACAATCAGTGCCCTTGAGGCTTTGAAAGAACCCAAGTCGAAACGACCAGTTAGGAATGAAGTTCGCAGCGACCAGTACTAAGTGATTGCGCTCACGTACGTACGTATAAGGTTTGCGAGGAGATTCGGAAACAATTGCCAATCGCGTCTGCGCGTGTGTCAATTGCCGCAGCCAGAAGCAGGCCAGGAGTAAATTCTGTTGGAGTACATTATTTATTGTATTGTTTTAATATTGTCAAAAGTTGATTTCTTTTGTGTTAAATTACAATATTAAGTGTTAAATTACAATATTAAATGTTAAATTACTATATTAAGTGCATTCTCTTAAATAGCATATTCATCTTAAATAGCATATTCACCTTAAATAGCATATTCATCTTAAATAGCATATTCATCTTAAATAGCATATTCATCTAAAGTAGCATATTCAATGCATTCTTGATCTAAACAATGGGAAGATAAACAATCAAGCAATTTAACATCCAATCATATCTCTTACTTCGACAATGTTGTTGTTTGTTTGTTGTTTAACCCAGCCTTTTCCCACTTCATATGGGGTCGGCGAATGGATATGGCTTCAATTGGTTTTGGCTGGGGAATACTAGGGTGCCGGATGCCCTTCCTGCCGCACCTCCCCTGAAGCGTTGATTATGAATGACATGGGAGTGAATGATTATGAGTGTGGTGGAATGATATGCAGGGGAAACGGGAGATACCATATGCTTAGTAAGGATATTTTTATTTTCCAAATAAGTTTATAGGTCAGAGTTTCGTAATGGAAGAACTATGAACTTCAATTCATTGTTGAAGATATTATAGAACTGTGATGGAAAAATCGGCAAGACCTACTTGATTTTACTAGAGATTACCGTACGTAGGCCCTACATCTAAACTATAAACAGAAGTATGATCAAGTAGGTCTGGGATCGATAATAGAGAAGTTGGAAAGACAGTATGAGTGAGGTATATTGTCATTCGAGAATTTAAATTTCTCGTTGCATGAAAAACGAACTGCTAACTATATGTTCATAATTCAATAAATATTTATGTGGACCATAAAATACAGCACAATGTTGAATACAAATGAAATTGGTACAGTTATTTAATTTCCAAAGTTACAAAAAGCTGAATCAGTGGTAAGGCTTTTCCCAAGAATTTTTTCAGTTTCGTGAATTCTCAAAAAGTCTCGACCTCCTCAAAACTAAAAGAAACATATACCATATGATTGCAAAAGGAAATACTAATATGCCCGAGAGTAAATGCAATAATATTTAGTTCACGAAATATTTTTATAAGGAACCGAGGAAACGTTTTAGTCACAGACAAGGTACAATTAACTGGATATGTTACTTTCCATTTTCTGCATGTCCATAAAACACGCAATAATCGTTATGTAAGTGAAGAGTTCGTGTCAATTTTAATTCTTGAATACCGTTCGACCCATTTTACTACCCTCACTTCCGAGGCATCTTAACTTCTTTTGAGGCTCGTTTCCCAAATAACCGTCCCATTTTTTCTAAACAGAATCCCGGTTGCCGTGCTGTGATTAGCGTGTCGCACACAACATTAATTAGGGACATTCTTCACGCTGGAACGGGCAATGGGCTCAAAGTAGGATTCGCGGGAATTCTCGCGTCACATCGCCCAAATGAATGACTTCCTTTATTGGAACACTTTTAGAACCTTACTTCAGCAAACGTACGACCAAATGGTGATTTACTGTTTCTTCAACGATGTTTGCAGCTTGAAGAGATGATTCCTTCTTCCTGCGTTTGGTTCTTCAAGAAAGTCACATTAAAATATGAGAGATGCATTGAAGAGAGAGACACTATGGTATCAAAATATCGTAAACAAAGCTGATATATAAATATACCGACGATTATCCTATCTACACCTCTTGACTTAATTTAATGAGTCTATCTGATGAGCATGTGGCGGTAGCGTACGAGTAATTTCGGTTCTAATCCGTAAACGATTCCGAACACGTACCGGTTCTATATCTATAGACTAGCAAATCCTTTCGCAGACAACAGTATTTCAGAAAAATTATTTCGGAGACAAGCATGCCTCTATCACAAGAAAAAAGGCTTCAATAAAATTTAAAAAAAGCAATGGAAGCAAAAGTAAATAATATTACGAAAATATCTATATTATAGAACAAAATGTTTCAATTCTAATATAACATATTCTTCATATATCATTGATTTATAAACATGGAATATCTTTTCCACATAAGATACATTTTCCTTGTGTTATAATTCGTATATCTCCTTCAGTTTAAACTACTTCGGTCCTGTCCTATGATTGTTTGAATACATCCACACATAGACAACCTCATTTACTTCATTTTTTACCTACAACGGCGCTCGAGTGGTCTCTGAAATTATGGAAATTCCATTACAGTTTTATTATATAAGTGAAATAAATTAAATAAATTTCAACACGCAAGGTAAAAATTTTATGTGTTGAAATTTATTTCATTTCTTTGTCAATCTTTAACTGTGCGTGATTTATTAGTACAGGTTTAACTAGTGACTAAATAGATAACGTAAAATTTATGAAATTAGAGCTGTAACTATTGATTAATTTATGACATGGACAATTTAAAAATTATCGACTCATAATTTTTTGTTTTTAAAATCTATAATTTATGAATTATTTTCAAATGCAGTTTTCTTAAAGTTTCTTGGGAATAATATGTTGTGTAAATATGTTTATGCTTAATATTTTTTAATGTTTATACTTCATTATTTGAATTACTACGTCATGATAATTTTGTAATAAGACGAATTTTATATTTTTGGACGTTTTTTTGAAAATGGATTTTTTATTATTTAAAATGCAAATTAAGAGGACATTTTTATGTTTTTATGAAAGTTTCATATATTATTGTCTTATACTTGATTGATTTTTGTCGAAGCACATCCCTCTTAAAGTTTTCTCTGCTGATCGATGATTGCTCCAACGGCTATAACCGCAAACGATTCCGAAAGAATTGAACTGCAATTTAATTTTCAACGTCATCTCCAACTTGGTCTTTTCTCTCAATGAAAATAGCTTTCGATTTATTGCACGTTTTCCTCTCTTTTTTCTTTCATTCTCTCACTGCATTTAATAAAAAAACCTATTTACTCAAGTTGCTTTCGCGCCTACTCTTCGTAGCTTTTACTGCGAAGCAACAGCTTTTACATCGCAAATGTCACGCTTTTTAAGAGATGCTTCCCACCATCTGCCGTCTCGTCAACCACAAGTGGAGTAAAATCTTCACTTATTCTCTGCAACAATTTCATGTTATTATGCTACATCATAAAGTATTATGTCGGGTGTTTGAGTAACTTCTCTTAGAAAAGTATCTTGTTTTATAACACAGTACATTTCAACAATACTTCGAGGATAATGCTTCCCTGTAATAAACAACAGTTGATATATCTGAATGGAGATTAAACTCATGGATCCGTTATGTATATATATTCTCAGGTATTTTGGTGAACTGAAACCGAATATAACGATAAAAACTGATTCCATAATAAGCATACATTCTCAATTTTCATTACGAGTATTAAGTTCAATTCCCATCATCTGAGGATCATAAGGGTAGGTATCGGGCGATCGGAATCATTTTCTATCGTCCTATGCAGCTTCAGGGCACCAAAATATCCAAAAATATACACCCATTTTAAATTTTCAGACGAATCAAAATTTCAACCCCCAATAGGGGTTGCAAGGGGGTGGTTGGGTAGTTCAAATCAGTTTTTATCGTTATATTCGGTTTCAGTTCACCAAAATACCGGAGAATATACATACATTTTTAATTTTCATGTAAAAACGCAAACTCAACCACTCTGGGGGTTGGAGAGGGGGGTGCTAAAGGAAAATTGGATAATTAAATTTTTTTATAGTCATAGTCGGTTTCAGCGCCCCAAAATACATAGAGGAAGTAGGGTTTCTGGTACTTTCTGAGTTTCGACTTTTTTTTTTCTTTTTGTGTGCCTGTGTAAATAAATTTTCATAAAAAGTAGAACCTTGACGGGTCCATGAGTTTAATATCCATTCAGATATATCAACTGTTGTTTATTACAGGGAAGCATTACCATCGAAGTATTGTTGAAATGTACCGAGTTATAAAACAAGATACTTTTCTAAGAGAAGTTACTCAAGCACCCGACATAAGACTTTATGATGTAGCGTAATAACATGAAACTGTTGCAGAGAATAAGTGAAGATTTTACTCCACTTGTGGTTGACGAGACGGCAGATGGTGGGTTATCAGTTTTATTAAAGTACATTTAAAATGTCACTTACAAAGTAAAAATCATTATAATTTGTATTACACTGAAAAACATTTAATATAAAATAAGTAAATTTCATGATTATTCAATACTTCGTTCAAACTGTATCTAGTAAAAATGATTGGATAAAATACTCGTGCGGAAGATTTTTCTTTTATGAAGTAAATTATAATTTGCATTAAATAGTCATTTGTACTTAATGTTTCAATCACATCACACACTAATACTCTGCTTTTTTAAATAATGACTTGCATATTTAATAGAAAATAAAGTATATTAATCCCTGAGAAGTTATTTTGGCATTCGTACTTCTTCTATTTTCAAACAATGAAAAAAATAAAATAAAAATAATCAGTGAAATATTTATACTTTGGTCTCAATTGGTACTCCATGTATTGGAAAACCATTTTTTAACTAGTATGTAGTTTGAAATTGGATCTACTAGATTTTCCTGTCTGTTAATGATAATTTAATGATAATTTTTGTAGTTTAATTTGCTTATAACATTCCCTACAGTATTATTACTTCATTTAATCAATTATATATTATACAATATTTTATTAACATTTTATTAAAGAACATGAAAATGTTTTAAAAGAATATAGACGAGCGAATTGTTTTCAAACGAAGTTAGGTTTATTCTTTGGGAATACTGTATATTGACTTTTATGTTTTAAACATTTTTACAATAAATATCGCCCGAACAATTGTTTAAAATTTGTGTTAAAACTTAATTAGCGGTATTATTAAAAAAAAAGAATTTTCTCATTATGAAATAATACATTATAACTTCTCAATACATTACTTTTTTTTTCATTCGATTAGCAATTTCTCTAATATGATGAAGATTTTAGCAATGTAATTATTTTTTAATTATGATATATGTTCGGCAACGCGTACGTCTTGATGCTTCATAGTGTTCATGAGTATAATCGCTGACATATATCTTGCTCAGTATTTGCCCTGTGTTTGCTCTATATTTTATCCTGGGAGTATTTATTTTTCCAATCCAACAATTCTTAGAGTTGTAAGAGCCATGTATTTTTTCATTAAGTTTCCGTTCAAGAGATCATAGCTTCGTCCGTTTCTTATTTTATCAGCTCCGTCATCAGCGTCTTCTTTGCATCACCCAAGAATATCTTCCCGCAAGCCAAAACTTCATCTTTACAACTCCATCCCGACCTCCCACCCGCATCGTCGAGACACGTTGCTCATCGCCTCTCGTCGCTTCACCCCGTTAACCTCCTTCCTACATATCTCCCCATTTCTTCCATCACGCTCCTCGCTTTTCATCCCTCTGGCACAGGGGTGGATACATGTGCGAAGGAGGGAGGTTTGAATCTCACGATTCTTATTACTCTTCCGTGAGGTACAAAATATTTTGATAAACATAGTGCTTTAATGAGAAAGATCGATGTCCCATAAATATATGCAAGATAATATATGATGTAATATTATTTATATAATTTCAATAAATAATATTAAAACTGATTTCTTAGATTCATTAAACTAAAAATATGGACAAGAAATGACAATTGCATTTCATGGTATTTAGTTTAATTTTAACGAAAATATTTATCAAAATCTTTTCCACCGCAGAGAAGAGCCGTTAAGAAACTTGGATTAACATTCCTCAACTGCTTATGCATGCATATTTGTTATTTGATTTCATTCCAAATGTTTTTGTTATTATCTACAAATCAGATTAGTCACCTTTAGGGTGTTATGGTTACACTGCGGTTTATACGATGATTTTAATGACAAAGGGCATCCGCGTTCTTTTCTATGGGTGCTTACATGGAGAGGATGTAAGCAAATGGTGTAAACAAATGTCCTGGAACAATGTCTTGAAATGTCATTATCCCTCCAACAAGGCCTACATTAACAATTTAAAGAATTTACATATCCCCATGGAGATTTGTAGCCAATGGTATCCAATTAAGTAAAACATATATGGTGGCAAATAAATATTAGTATGATAGCATATGAAATATTTGTATTATCCCAAGGGATTATGAGGCGAAGAATATATTATTATTGTCGTCTATGGAGTCATCTGAAATTCACCTGTGAGGAACTGGAAAACGATGAAAATATCAGTCGAAGTAACAGACATATATATGAATACGAGACTGCACTGTCTCTGATAATTGTTTTAATGAAAATATTTGACCCACTGTCTGAACATCGCAATTATGATGTTAAACAAGTCCATCATCACACCAACCAAATATTCATTATATATTGATACACTTAATACGAGTTTCTACCCCACACTGTTAAACGCCTATTTCCCAAAGTTGGAGAGAAAAGGTCAAGTATAATTGTAAATCTTTACCCGTTTTACAAAATAACGTTTTACGAATAGTTTTCCAATGCATTCAGGTTCCTGAGAAATATTCTACCGTTCAGAAAACTTGACCCTGAACTTATTTTAAAAAAAAAAACAGCATAATTCAGACTGAGAACTCCCGCAATCCAAATGCTTGATTTATTTTAATTATGGTAATATTACAGACTTCTTATATAGAAGAAAACTTTCTACACTCTTTTAAGCCCTCCCTATCTCCTTGACAGTGAGGAAGAAAAAAAACGAAAGCAAATAAAGTTAATACGTCATATATAACCAAGCGCAGAAAACTAGAGTAAAATTATCCTACTTTTGATTTGTCCCTCTTGTAGTTATTATTATTATTATTATTATTATTATTATTATTATTAATACGGGTACATTATGACTTACTGTTTTTACGTCGTCATTTACATATTTTCTCTTTATTATTTTTACTCTTGCTGTAGAGTGGTTAATTACTAATCTTGATAATTTAAATTTAACTGTTTTGTAATGTGATAAATTGGATAGCAAACTCGTCCAATTTTTTCGATAATTGCACTTTTGTGGCTGAATTTGCGGTACCGCTAAGGTACGGATTAAGAGTAGACATGAAGTACTCGTATGGACACCCCTGTTGCAGCCTCCCCAACTTCGTTGTTTCCACGCTCTCCCCTCCTCCCACTCCTTTGGAGTCGGTCTTGGCGTTCTCACACCTGTCGTCCGGGCAGGTCTTCCCCGCGGCAACGTACCTAGTTCCAACATTCGCCGCGCGCCACGCTGCAAACGTTCCCTATTTACGACTCGACGCGCGACTCACGGAACCGGGCCGGATGCGGACGGGGCCCAGGGGCACAGACAAACTCGCGCTCCGTAATTCCACGGCTTCTGCTTGGATAGAACCCAATTGCGACGGAATCCTATTTTCTAAATGCGGGCGCCGGTCGAGACGTATTCGGCGAAATATGGAGTAAACTATCGCAAGTCACTGGTTTACTTCTGCTCCTGTGGTATCAGCGCAACGAACCTAGTGTAAGAAGTGAATTATCGAGCTGGAGAGCATGATTTGACAAAAAGTTGAGATTGGTTACATGTAGAGCTCTGATTTGAAGGGTTTTAATACTAAAAGGTATATTGTGTGCAAAACACATGACTATAGCTTTACAGATGTAATAAGTGAATGTTCGTTTATACGTTCGAAAGGTTATCACGTACGCAAAGCGATACCATTTGATGACATTTGTTGGTGAAGTTGTCGGAAACGGTCTAGCCTAACCAATACAATTTGTATTCCTTTATACGGTTTTAGTGGACGAAAACTTGTGAAAGTTCTTCATTGATCGCAGGCGTCGCCTGTGTTAAGTTGTAGGAAGGGAGACTGTATCCGTGGATATTTATATTTATTAAACCACGTGGAATTGTATGAAGTGGCCGGGTGATGTTGGATGTGTTCAGCTAGTTATTTTTATTTTACATGTAATTGTTTGTATCACTAATTCAGAGTAATCCTTAAATAGTTAGTACCACTTTTATTGAAATATTATTTCGGGGTTACTGGTTTTTAAAATGTGCCTAAAAATAACACTGAAATTTTGTTAGCACCATTATTTCTCCCACACCTATCAGAAAGAAGAAAGGTATATAATTGTGCTAGACTTACAATATACTAATAAATGTAAGTAAAATGTCTTATGGTATGTTTGCAAAAACAAATTGTTCATAAGAAGTGTTTGTAAAATAAATGAAAAATGGATGGATGGAATTTTTATAGAAAAATAAATGGATAATATTGATGTTTACTCTAATGGATCATCAAGAGCAAACAATAGAAAATGAGACAGATTCTCTTAATTCTATGGGTTTTGTTTTCACATTTTTATAGTATTAATAGCATTATACAAAATATAGGTAAATATTTCGTAAGACCTAAGAAGGACAATATTTAATTTTTTATTAACACGATGTCTGTAACCGGATTGTGAGGGTAAATCTTACTAGGATTTAACTATATTAAATTTAATAAATGGACTTAAATGATGTACTTATAAAAATTTGTTCGAGGGACCAATCTCATAGCAAAAACAGGTAATAATGGAATAGAAAATGATAAGTTATGTACGTAAAATATAAATAAAATACCTATTAAAATCTAAGATGAAGATATAAAACACAAAAATACAATTAATGATCAGGAAACACATTGTTGAATTCGAGGCATTCCACTGGGAAACGAGTGGGGGGGGGGGGGGATACAAATAGGAAGAGGGAAAGGAAACGGGAGCTTACATAACGCGGGTGAAAACCCTCGGCCTCACCGCAATCCAATAAATGTGACCCTCGGCACAATAAAACGGGCTTACCGGAACCTCGTCCTAACGCCTAATTTTCTACCCTTCTGGCTGCCGACGCGCCGGGGCAATTCTCTCGTTCCTTGTTCCGCGATCCGCTCCGCCCTACTTCCGCTCGGCATTCTTCTGATGTCATGCACCTCAACCTCCCTCCGCACTCGCGTAGTCTCTCCTTTTCCGTTGTTTCCTCTCTCTCTCTTGCTCTCACTCTCACCTTCTGTGCCCAAAGTCTGCATTCCTTCAAGTGGTGTTGAAGCATCGCTGTCTCCTATCGTTGGCTACACCTCACACTGAAAGAATTTGGAAACCGTCTTACAATACAAGTTGATGCGCAGATCACAATTTTAGAGAATTTTGAAAAAAATTCCGTTTTTGTCCCATTCCATCCCTCTCATCTACCTCATAAGCTCTCGTTGAAATGATCGAGCATGGTAGAGAGGAATTTCCCGAGACACAATGACAGGAAGAAATTGAAGAAAGAAAGGGACGTTGAAATCGAAGAATAATCTGAGACAGCAATTGTAATGGGATAAATAGTCAGGAGCAATGTGGTGAAGCCGAATTTTAGATGCTTAAAATATGATTCCTATTTGTATAGAAGAAATATTTTAGAAACTTAGCAAAATGGAGTAATTAGAAAATGACGAATATCTGAGGGACAATTAATTAAAACGCCGTGGTTTTAACGGTTAAAAAATACTTAATGCGCCTGAAATATTCAAGGGATTGCATGATCGATATCTCACATATTGATTTTTTTTTTTAATTTAGCTGAGGAACATTCTTTGTAAATCACTCCAATATAATGAGCCCTCGTCCCGTACGGTACAATGTAAAACCCATTTTCTCATTTCGCATCGTTCAAGCTTGCGTAAAGAGAATAGGCAATATGTCGAATCTGTGCGATAAAGCGCACATTATTGACCGACATAACTTATCATAGGGGAAAGAAATAGGATAAATAAAACAAAAACAATTTTACGCGTGAGTCGTAAACAACCTGAGGGAGTGTGCGAAGGGGAGAAGCGAGATCAGCGAAGCGTAAGGGAAGCTCGTGATGTGTTGCGGCTGAGTCCTGGCGATGAGCAATGCTGGGGTGCCGCAATGGACGATGATACGAGCAGCGTGGGATACACAGGCAGCGTGGGTGGAATTTAAAGGAGAAACTGGAGGGAATGTTGGGTGGAGTTGGGATGCAACGGAGCCTTAGTAAAGGAACTGGCGTTGGTGGTAGTATTCAGAAATGTGCTGACTGTATGACACGTGCCAGGCAAACAGAAAGAACAGAGACTAAAGCAGAAGAAGTGGGAAAGTATTAAGTGAAATAAGAAATGATATTTAGAGCGTGTAAGTGACAAATTTTGTGTGATAGTTAAGGCAACAAGAGGAATATTATATATCATGAAGTAACGCCGAAACAAAAAAAAAAACAAAAAAAACTAAGGGGATCAAAGAAGATATATAAATTCTAAATAATTCATTGGAAACGACGTATGTGAAATTTTGGAGACGTAAAACTCAAAATGTCGAAATGTCTTAGTTGCTGATTGATTGGGAGTTAATGGCACCTCAGAGTAGTGGAAAGTGTATGTAACGAGGATGGTGAAGACGGTGGGGGAAGAGTCTGTAATCGGTGGCGGGTGTCTGCATCTCGCCCGTTTTCGCGGTCGTTCTAAAACGCAGAATTGCTGAGCTGCATGAAGCGGGTTTGCTGCGGCTGCAGACCACCGGGATTACGTGGATTATTGCTTCCATGTGCCACATTGATTCCTGTTGCGGTTGATTTAATTCCGGAGTTCAACTTGTATGCTGGCTATTATTATTCATGAGCATAAAAAAGGTTATTTTTGACTCAATCATACGTTGTGAAAACTATATGGAAAAATGTTTCAATAAAATCATTTCTCATTTCGGAAGTTGGGTCAGTAACCTAATAACACCAACAAGCACATTGGACCATAATCATCTCCCCTTAATATAGAATTAGTGGTTTCAGGTGCTGTGCTCCACAGATATAACGTAAAACACAACGCTGAGATATATAAACAGAGTATAAATGGTTTACCAGTCACCTCATGAAACAAACATACTTGTCATTGATGTCCATCAATCAAAATAAATCAAAATCTTTTTGATAAGATATCTAGAACTATGGCGTTCATCGGGGAAAAATATTGAAGAAACAAACAATTGTTCGCATCACGAAACGGAGTGCTTCAGTCAGCTAACAGCGACACATGTAATGGAATTTAATAGGAGCAAAATGCTTCAGAACATGGAACGAAAGAATTCTCTCATGCATTAGTATCTGTTTTATATCCCCTTGTTTTAATCTCGTTCTCGTAATTCGCCTGCCCCGAAAAAAGTAGATTTATGACAATAAGTTTGCGTTCTCACAAAAGAACGAGATATACCAAAATGTAATATAAAATATGCCATGTATAATTTGGAAAATATTCGAGCAAACAAGAAAGATAATTTTACTCCACAATAGGAAGGGTTCCCTCGACAGCAGATACGTTGAAAACAACTGTGGATCTCTACACGTCTCATAATGTCAGAATCGCGTTTTGGGCGTGTGTACTGAGAGCTCATACTTCCCCAAAGAGTAAAAGGGCGCCAGATATTTAATATTCCAGATGGCTGAAGCGACTGTCTATCGATACATAATGTCGACTTTAGCGATTCAGTCATGTATCCGTCAGATAAAAGTTTAAAGAAATGATCATATGAAAAGAAATATTATCAATTTTTGTGGTTGTGAGATACATTGTTAGCACCCTTTTAACCCTCGAGGAAGTGTTTTTGAGATATATTCTAAAGCGTGAGGAGTAACGAAATGACAATCTATGTAATCTTACATCAGAATGTGCGCTATCGTCTAGTTTATATTGCAACTATCCACATGGAAGGAAGGGGATATTGTGATGTGGTATCTGAGGCCCTGTGCCAACCGTTGCACTCTACACCTGCAACGTTGTCATATCTGACGACACGTGCAATAGTTTTTCTCCAGTTGAGCAATATTTTCGAGATGAAATTAGACGGGGTGCGGTTTTTTGTGTGAGTGAGAGCTGTTATTTTGCGTTTCTCGTGAAGGAATCAATTACATTAATCATGGTTCAATTCAATGCAGTGCCTGTCCACATAAACTTTTGTTCCGGGGACTGCGTGGAAAGTGGTGTCAAACTTTTATTTTCAGCGTAAGAATATTTCTTAAAATACCAGAGGGAAAATATTAGGCAGACATCTATGTTGAAGAAAGGTGTTTCGGTGACGTCTGAAATACTGGTAATAGAAATGTGACAAATGCGTGAAATGCGGTCACGTAAAGAGTACAACTACATCTATTATGTGCAAAAATGAGAGCAAATTTTCATGCAGCATCATTTGATACATATTTAATATCATCAAATTTACAAGAAAATACAATTTACCGTGAAGGAGTAGAAGAAAGTGTTGCGTCGTAAAAAGTTCAATGTCTATTGAAAATTATTACTCATCTGAAATTGTTTATAGAACTAAAATATTGTAAATAGCTATAATATACACCTAATAATTAAAAACTTATTTTATGAGTTTTCTTCTTGAAAAAACGTGAAAAACTTTCCGTCCCACTTTGTGTTACGCGAGCTCGCTCACGTAGTCTTCATGCCTGCCGAAGGATGTAACGAATGATGATTATTTAATTTATTATTTAGGTTATTGATTGAATTTATCGTCGTCATTGTCAATAAACTATGATTCAGGGCGTGGATTCACGAAATTTTCAACTTATCAGACTCCCACAACCCTAGATTCCCTATTTCATGGAATATAAGAACTTGGCACACTGAAATTTACATTTATTCATTAAAAAAACTTAATGGAAAGTCAAAAGCACAGAAATGTAATAATATTTCCCCAATGTATTCACACGTTCACACTGAAACTATTTTCCTTCCAGAAATGTTAAGAAATCGCGTAGTATTATCTTAACTAATTGTCTTTAGCGTCTTAATGAACGCTGTTCTGCGATGAAATTTGTCAGTCAGTTCATAAAACAATGACCTGATCATCACAGCTGAATGACAAGCTGTTTATGCGTGACGGTATCAAAGACATGAAAAGTTACATAGATCTCACCGTGTATTTTTGCTTTTGATGGTGAATGAGACGACGACGATAGGTCTGGTTGTCAGCGTATTGCATGACCTTGAGTAACTCAGTACTCTGAACCTCGACAGACGTACTGCTCTGTGTCTGATGTCAGGATAAGACGCCAATGAGTGCGTAAACACTTTTGTACTCGAGAACTCGTAAATTGTTGACTCGTACTTCACAGAGGCGCACCTATTAATTTCGCATTGACTGGAACTTTGCACGATCGCATCCGAAATATAAAGTGTTCGCGCTGTATTTAAACACGGAACACGGTGCTTCGCGCAACGCGTTTTTCGCGCCCGCATGAACTTGCATACTGCGCGCACTTAGATTGTTGGCCTTGAATTTATTCTAGAAGGTTCTGATCAACTGTCACTGTCTTTATCCGTTGCTTTTCCACGATAACTGCAACTGAATTTGACTAGTTACTTTCCCACAATAGCTCCAACTGCTTTTTCGCAACCGGTGATGATGTAACTAACTGATTTCTACCGTATTTTATGGAACTATTGTGACATCAGAGTTTAATGTTTTAATTAAACGAATGTTACAATAGTCTTCATGAGCATTGTCCTTCAGTTCGGATTTTTTCCAATTATTTTCATTTTTCTTGTTCGTTTTATAAATTTTGAACAAGTTTCCTCCTTTTTGTCTAAATATTCAACTCAAAGCACCAATAGAATCATTAAATTACAGACAAACGTGTATTTAAACAAAGAAGAGACAAAAATCTCCGTTGATTAGGGTAATGCTTCTTCCCCATTATGACGGAGACTCGAGGGAATTTCAAACGTTAAACTGCTATGAATTTGAAATTGCATAACGTAAAGTCTATATGAAGTAGGAACAATCCAATATAAAATGATATTATAAATAAAAAATGAGTTGATATTATCAAGACCATAAGAAGTTGTGTTGTTTGTTTTCTTTAAAAGCACCATCAACGCATTGGAACGCAATTAAAGCAATATTTATTTTGACTTTTTGTTGAAGTATATTTTAACTTTAATAATAGTAATATATTTTGAGTTTCTATGAAAATAACAGTCACTTTTTTACAAAAAAATATTTATTTACCTTGTTTATTGATGGAGGTCGATTCACAGCTTCAAAATGATCTTGAAATCGTTCATCAAGGTATAAAGTATAGGAGGTCAGAGTGAGTGTAAGTGTTGTGTATGTTCCCTAAACGTTTAGCGCCAAGAGTTGCACTTGATTAAAAAATTAATACAAATTAAATAAATACGGAAAATATATGTTGAACTCGACAAAAGAGCCCGAGTGACCCATGTAATTGTAACGTCACTACTATCAACCTTTTAAGAGTTTTAATATTTTTTTCTGTTGAACAAAACAATACTTTTTGACACGTAGCATATGTAATAAAAATATTATACACTCTTGTTTAAAATCTATTTCATGGGTTGTTCATTGACACTAATCCAACAAATATATCGGTGATAAGTTTAAATACTTTTATGAAAAATTACTGAACTGAAAATATCTCTTTCATCCAATTAATATAATTGAAAGTACAACTTTAAATTTTTTATCTTAGTATTGACTAGTTGTCGAGTTTATTCCTTATTGCTTTACAAAAAATATAAACGAGTGTTGAAATTGAGTTCATGACCGGAGTATAAGATTTGTTAACACTGGTGTATTAATGCGTTGGTTCTTACTTGACAGAAATATTTCTTGCTTAAGTGTAATTTCAATGCAAATATTATTGGAACGAATTGTCCATTTATGCGTGTGTTAATATAATTTTTAAAAACTCATTGCACTACACTAAATGAATGATTAAACATAGCAACTAATTTTGTACACCACTCCAAAGAAATTTGGTCTCTTCAAAGGTCTCTCCAAAGGTTCAATTGAATACTACCGTGACAGTATATTAAACTGTTGGAATGTAATGATAAAAATTGAATAAAGGGAAAAATCATATCGTATTTTAACACCCACTTAGTAATATGCATATTTATTATCTTAGAAGTTATCCCATCACCCGAACCGCTTGCAAATGATGTGCAAAATAAAATTAATATGCAACATAAGAAAATTGTCTTATGCATTCATTTTAAGAAAGAGGGTTTCAACCAACAAATTTGTATTTTTTTACTGCAAAATTTGAGAATGGAACTCTAATATTCTATTCAATGAAATAAGAGTTGTTTTCAAAGTTATCCCATCTAATACGAAATATTCATTGATAGAATTCTTGAAACATTGGGAATCTGTCATTTCCTGAAAGTTAATGAGACTCTTAACTGAAGGGTTCATAACCCCATGAACAAAGAGACCAACTTCAAAGTTTCCTTCATTAGACAGTGTTTCGAGAGAAAAACTCCCTTCAAAGTATAAAAGCAAGACCATTTACATGAGAGAAAGTTGCATTGCTGAAGAGGAGTTTACAGAAAGTTTGTTTTATGAAGAATGAAACTTCAAAATATGCCTTATTCAAAACTTATTCCAGTAATTTTCACGGAATTAATGGTAATACATTTTAATTTATCGGTAGCACGTACTATATTATGTTTTTCTAATGAGTTGTTTAAGTTTCTGTGGAGCATTACGAGGTTTAATAAAAAATTATCGATTATTAATGTCAATGTACTCCCCAAAAATTCTTTCACTTCGAAATTGGAATAAATTGTGAAATAAAGAAAAGACAAATGTTTATATGAACGAGTTATAATAATTTTTTTATTTTTTATTTTATATTTTTATGGTTACTTTAGCACGGGAATAAAAATACTAACGTAAAGTTAGGTGTTTGAAAAACATTGCAATCCGACCAATAATCATCAATTTTAGTTAATTTTCTGTGGATTTTTTTAATATACAATTTCTTTACCAGTTCTTTTCATTGTAAATATTGACAATGTAATCAAGTACAAGTAACATAATTTACATATGACTAAGAAATTAAAAACCATCAAAATCGGGACACGTAATGAATTTGTTTGTTCAATATTACACTAGCAAAGCTAATACAAGAGCAGTGGAAATAAAGCTAATGTGAGTGAAAATTCTTAAAAAGATGAATTTATCTCTTAAGTATTATAATTGAACATTACATGAATTCAGATTTAAAACTATAAGAACGTTTTTGAAGAAAGCTATTAGTGATCTGCTTCTACGTGCTTTCCTGTTGGTGATTGAATTCACTTAGGTAGACGCTCTAGAGGACGTCGAGTTTAAATTGAATAAGTGACTCATTCTCTCTGAATTCAAGGGACACCTTAGTTCTGCAAGTGATATTGAAAAGACCTGGCTGATTATTACACTTAACTAATTTCACGAGCCATTTACTTTCAAAACTCTTTCTGAGAACTATGGATCGGTCCCTTTGCTCTATCTGGAAGATGTCTTCAGATATTGAACAAAACCTTTCTCACTCTCATGTAAAAAAATTGATGAGGACATTCGTAAAAAACTTTCTTGTGTGTGTAAAAATAGTTTCTTCGTATCATGTAGTGTAGTGAAAAATGTCTGTGTTGTCTGTCCCATAAAGTTTTTGTTTATTAAGCGTACAACAATTGTGAGTGTGTATTACTGTATATTTTGGATTTTTACTTGAAGCATTTCGAAGAATTTGGAGAAAATTAACACAATAAGAATGTATTCGCATGAATAAACTATCCCACATGATACCTTTCTCTGAGAAATCATTTTTGTACTGTGTTTACTACGAGAAAAATATCCGTAAACTTCAAATGCATTCCAAAGAAAATTACTGCGTAGTGGATAACGCGCTGACCATATAACCACGTGATCCAGAGGTCGGACCTCACCAAAATAAATTATTTCTTGAATACGTTTTTGTGATTATTATATTGTACCTATTTTCGACATATTTTTCCGATTCATTAAAAATGTTAAGATCGTGTTTTGGTTGTACATTTAGCCATCTCAGCGAAGATCATCCCTCTAGATATTACTTTCATATTTGTTGTTCAATTTTTTATGACCGCAATGTGAGAGTAATGAAGCACAACTTACATTTGCTTGTTTCTTTTCCAATTAAGGCGCAATCTTGCGACGTCATAGTAAAATTACCAATGAGATATTTTGCAACGGTATTCAAGTTCTAAATTTTACAAAAGTCAAAAAATGAGGGAAAATATCGTGAAAGTAATTCAATGCTACAAATATTAGATTTTTCGTGGATACCAAAACAACGCGCATAGGTTTTAAAGTTTAAAACGATTACATAGAGCTAAAAATATTCAAAAGTGTATTTCAGAACTTATTGTTGTATAGGATAAAATACTGTTTGCAAATACATAAATTACATGAATAATATTGAGTTGAATCAGAAGTTTTAAGTACAAATCAAACCTCTGAATTATTTATGCATCTACATTTGTAACAATTTCACGAAGCTGAAAAGATATCAAAAATTTATTCTGTTGAAATGCTATTCGCATTGGGTTGGAAGCGTCTATACATATTAACTTCTTTTAATTTAATTTTACAAAACCTATTTTAATTTTATTTTTTTACTTACTCTTGTATTCTTTTATTATAAATTCTGAGAGAGAAAAATTTAACCCGGAATAATACTAAGTTGCATATGTCACCTGAAACATTCGTCAATGCAGAAGTAAGTTTTAGTAACTTCGGTTCTCGTTTGCATTATCTTAGTCGTATTAGCTTTCCAGCAACCCCTGCGACTAACTCGATGTGCGTTTCGTTGTCGATGCGACTGTACTTGTGGAAGGCGTTCTCCAGCTGCTACTTGTGGAGGGGATAATTTAATGGTGCTCTCTAACGTCATTGAGTCTAGATCCTTTGGAAACGGAGACATCCTATTAAGCAGTTCATTACCGACTGCAGGTAACTTGCGAGTCGCCCTGAGAGCGTAGCGATGGCGGTGAGGGAGGGGATGGGGGTTACGTCCTCGCGAAGACAAGATAATAACGTGTCGTAGTAAACAGTCGTCGGTCGCGTGAGCAGCTGTTCTCGAAGCTTCTTTTGTTCATAGCGCGACGATTTCTTCCAAGGAGACACAGAGATAGGGAAAATGTCGTATTAGCGGAGAAACAAATTAACTCCACGGTAGAAACATTATGTTTAAGGACAGTATGCCTGCGATGACTATATAACTGAAAAATATAAACTAATGGATTTCATACATGTTTACCACCTTGATCACTAATAGTTCATGGCCCCCAAGGACTCATTAATGACCAATTCAATCGAATCCTTGACTTATTATAGTGTTGCTTGCAATATACTAAACGGACTCATTCAACAGTATGACTACTAATATCCTGCAGATATGTCTCTCTTACTCACAAAATATTATTTCTTTTCAATGTTAACATAAACAGCTTGCATTTAGGGAGGTGTTCCTCAACATGATCTCGTTCATAAAAAATGACAATAATTGAATTATATGTGTATTAATTATTGAATTATATTTATCGTTTACTAACGGTATCGTTAACATTATTAAATGTATTTACTGCCAGAAATCAAATAGGAATATAGACTTTCCACCGCAATATACGTATGGTGGTATGGCATTAATCTTTGAAGCGCGATATCAGAAGTCTCGAGTCGTGTTCCATTCTTCCTGTAGATCAGAAGCATCCACATCTGCACTTCTCGAGTACCAGATTCGTGAGTGATTCGCTTAAAACCCCGTTTGTGTGGAGGAGGAACACGGGTGAAGATAGAGCAGTGATACAGTCATGGTGCAGCTGGCACGGGAAAAAGTGGGAAATTGCGGCGAGGTCCCTGCGCTCCGTCAGTCCACGAGATAAAAGGCGCGCGGGCGATATGCATAAAGTTAGCACGCTGCAAAGGCGGCTTTATACTGCGTGAGTGGGTGGAATGAGGGGCGGAGAAAAGCTTTAGTTTGAGGGAACGAGTAGATAATATATGAGACACCCCCAGAGAAGAAAAAGGGGTTGGATCACTGATGGGAAAACGAAAGGAGGAGGGGAAGAGGAGTTGTGCTCTCGAGGTAAACGGTAACAGTGTTGGGACCGTGAGACTACACGAACGGAGAGAGAGAGACACGGAATACAAACCAGAGGCAATAAAATGAATATCTTCAGGGAACACTAATCGTGATGTTAATTTCAAACTATTATTACGTATGATGTAGTTTTGTTCATGGGGAGGTTCTCAACGTCCACTTTTGCAATTCGGACGGGGCAACCTCACATTTTGTTTTATGTCTTTAAACAAATCTTCCATCAAAATTTCTTTTAAATATTGAAATCTAGAGACTACATAGCTTAGTTGCGACCCATAAGATTTATTTTTAAAGCCTGAAATTGTGATGGAAGTCTTATATAAAGATATACAACAAATTGGGAGCTTGATTCATCCAAATTTCAAACGTTTATTTTTTAAGAATTGCCCGAATAGTTACATATTTATCAGAAAGACGTAAATGATTTTATTATACTAACGAATGTATAAATATGAAAGTGTATTAATTTGTTACTAATCTTGATGAAATCTGGCACAGAAATAGCTTGAAATCAATAGATATTCGTACAACATGCTACTTTGCCTTAAATTTAACATTTGATATCCTTTTGATGTATTGCTTTCTTATTGTAGAGGTCTCTTAGATTACGGTGAACCTCACCGCCAGGTAACAGATTAATCATGTTACGTCGAATGAAAATGGGAGACGGGACCGGGACTCGAACCCGGGATCTTGAGCTCGACGCCCGTCTCCCATTTTCATTCGACGTAACATGATTATTGTAGAGGTTTACTAAAAAGGGATTTTTCGATATATTGAAGTAAAATGTGGGTTTTGAAATTTTCGCTATATTTTACAAACTAATTACCTCGGTTTTTGTTTGTATATATGGTTAATTTATATACTCAAAATTAATTTCAGAGGTTTTTTATTTTTTGCTTTTAATTGCGTAATAAAACTTTTAACAAATTTGTTTTTTTCGTTTTCTACATCAGTCTTTCTCTCCTACCGAATCTATAACCCAGCATAATAATAGACCTACGGCTTCTCCTACGACTGTAAAAGGGATTGGATATAAGTAATTTTCTGTCTTTTATTATATTTGTACTTTTTTAAATATTAATATTGACGTATTTTATGGATTTTATTCGGTATATAGTTCGAATTTTCCCTATGCAGGCACGAAAATCAAAACACCGAGAAGTGAAATGCATGGAAAATATATCGTAACCCCTCTTCCTTACATCGGGTCACTCAAAAGTTTATTTACTATTAAATTGTTGATAAATTATTAAAAGAGTCCGACCGACGTTTTTTCTATCAAATTGGAAATAACTTTTACGTTAATTGTTTCGTGCAACCATGTTCTCTAACTCGTCGAACTGAGGCGTAGGATAGTGATCAATTGGGAACAAGAAAAGGTTTTTCTGTACAGAATTACATTTCTACGGATGTAAAATATATTGGCACCACAATACAACAACAGAAAAAAAAATGAATTGAAAATAGTATTTCCTGACACATAAAATGGACATAATTGCAAACACAATACCCTTGACAGTAATATTCACACACACTCACAATAAATTAACTTTGTTGAAATACTTTTATCTTGCTAAAATAGATCTGGAAACACACCATTGCATCAACTACATAAATCCTGGAAACACATCATTGAAACCTAAAAGACATATCATACTCTCTTAAAGCAGTATTGCTTCGTATATAGCTGTGTATTTACATAGAAGGGAATTAAAGAAATAATATGTGTATAGAGATACAAAATTTTCGTGAGCAATGCCGTGTGTATTCAATGACTTTAATTTCAGTGTAATATTACAATGTGACGATTTCAAATCCATTTGACGGGTTCCCAAGAAAATTTCTTTGGTGTACGTCTAATTGTAGGGTTTTCATTCGAAAACTATATCACCGCTTATTATTACTCTTAATCATGATGCAAGACACGTACTGAGTAAAAATGTTTCTGAGCATACGAAAGGAATCCACATGTTGTTCATGAATGAAAGAAACTCTTTTGGTTTTCTTGTTTGTGATGTACTCATTCCTAGATCCTGTGCGAAGCAGATTTGGTGAATTCTAGAATTCCAGGGTGGTAATAAACTAAATACTATGTTACATTTTAAAATAATGCAATATAAAATTTTTAGACAATTGAGACATTTTTCACGCACCCCAATCATTTCTCCATTTCTGAATAATACTAATAGCGTAGGGCGACCCGTGGCGCAGTGTGTAACGCGCTCGCCTTCTACCTCTGGGGACGCCGGTTCAAACCCGGTCCGATCCAAGTAGAATCCGAGGTGGTGGACGGAGCGGTGCTCGCGGCAGGTTTTCTCGGGGTTCTCCCGTTTCCCCTGCCTATCATTCCACCACAACATTCACTCATAATCATTCACACCCATTTCATCTCACAATCACCGCTTCAGGGGAGGCGCGTCAGGAAGGGCATCCGGCGCCATGAATATTCCCCAGCTACAATTAACGAAGCATCATATCCATCCCCATTCGCCGACCGATGAACTGGGAATAATAAGGCTAGGCTAAACAAACTAATAGCGTAGGTAGTTAAAATTCCATTTACAAGTCATATTGAAGATTCAGAAATACTTAGCTAGAAGACTTAGAAATACTTAGACTTCGTTTACAATATATAAATCATTGATATAGGAAAAGTGTATTAAAATACAATTCATATAATTAAATGATTCGTTCATTTAACGGCAGATATTTTTAGCTTCTAATTTCTCAGTAATGCGGCATAGTATCAATGATGGTCTTAGTAAGCAGTCTGAAATAACAGTCATAAATTATAACACTATCTTCATATACTCGTATGTTGGTATTGTTTTGTAATTTCAAGATAGATCTGCATGAAACCTACTAAGAGAAGTACAAAACAAAACGCAACGAGTCTCGTTCACGAACACAATACTCGCAATAGTATTAATATTCATCGCCCTAGAGTGTCAACCACTCTTTGCCAAAAAGGACCTTATCATTCGGGAACCGTTCTATATAATTCCCTGCCCATGAATATAAAAGATATTATGAAATTCAGTCTCTTCAAATCCGCTGTTAAAAACTACCTCCTGCGCCAGTGTCCCTACAATGTAAAAGAATTTATTGATTTTAATAAAAGTTAAATCCGTCTTGCTGTAGTACTTTTTAAATAACTTATAACAATTTCAAAAACTATTTTCTTGCATGATTATGTTGTCTTATGGTTCATATTAATTTAGTTTTATGTTTACTCAACTTTGGCACTGTTGTGTACATTAATTCTGTAGCCCCATACTGGCCCGGGTTTTTCTCCGGTTTTCCTTCGGGTAGAGACGGATATCTTATACAGGTACTCTAGGCTTTGTCTAGGGTTCTCTTCTTATACAAGTTCTCTAGACTTTGTAACAATAAATCGTGAATTTTGTGTTATTTCAGTTCTTATGATTTTTAAACACTATACTCAGAATAATCTATAGTTCGATAATAATTTGTACATGTAAAATCAATGTTTCGTGTTAACTTACAAACATATTAACATTATATTAGCATTATAACTCGCAGCTAAATTTCATCTTATCTAGGAATTCTTGCTGAAATTTTTGAATCCGCCTCTGCTTTAGGGTCCTTGATCGAAATTGATGGGATGATTGTTTCCGGCGAGTAAATTAGTTTATTGTCCTCCACGTGGTCATACGCAGTTTGTACTGTTTTGTTTAACAATAAATTTATTATTATTACAAATAGCACATTTACATGTATTCATAATGCGTACCTTACATATTTTGACCTGTTATATTCAATAAAGACGGTTACATATTCCGTTGCATTGAATATGAGTATTTTTAATGTCACGGGTTTAAAAAAATAAGAGAGAGATTACTTTCTTTGCAAAATACTTTCGTGTTCAAAAATCTAGAGGATTGCATTGAAAGAGATCTGCTTAATCAGTGTTGAATTTCCTCTGCAAAAACTGATATTGTGAAAGAATTTGAGGTAACAAGCATTCACAGAAATGTCTTCGTTATGAATCGCTCTTTTCATCTATGCACAAAATAATATGAAGATATGTTAACTCGAAAGCCGAGCACGCCAATTGGATGAACCTTTTCGGAAACTGCTTAGTGGGAGTCCCACATGCACGAAGCGTCGATCCTCTACGAGTGTTAGTTGAAAGCGAAGAGTGGGAATAAGCCTAGAAAATTCGCGACGCCCCCACTGACTGCATACCGAAGATGAGAGGAGCCAATTTTTAGGCATGGAATGAAACAAAAGACCTACGAGACAGCAGAGAAGAGCGGGGTACAGGCAACGGTTTGTTGTGGGCGCGATAAGCCTTCACAATGGCCACTAATCCATTGCCCGTCCGGCGGACTAACCGGCTAGCTCATGTACTCGGAAGGGGTTGGAACGCACATGTACTCATGGAAGGGGAGCACACGCCCCGAGGAAGTAGGAATCAGTTGTCACAGCAGACTCAACAGCTGGGTGGTGACAGGAGGGACCCGACATGATTGATATAAAGGGCTTTTTGTCTGAGAATCTAATGTGACGAGAGTCAACGGAATGAGATTGTTTAACGTGCAGATGAAAATTTTGTGTGAGATGACTCACGAAGTGAGACAGAATAAAACACTATGTATGTGTCGGAGTTAGTAAATACTTTCAGAAATTTTTCTACAAAAAACAATTTGGTATAGCTTAACTCACGTGAAACTGAAATATTATTTACTTACGAATTTCGACAATAATTGATTTTCAATACGTGTTTCAGGGTTTTTCACGGAAATAGGTCGTTGGATACAGCTATTACATAGAATAGCTTTAATATTGTGGCGTGTATGTAGAGTGACCGTAAGAAATCGATGTCGGAATTTTGTTTACTGGAACCCCACAAAATGATCAGCCTTTGCAGATGTTTAGATAGCCAAAGCTTGAGCACGATTGGAGCATGTTAAACCGTGCCGCTAGGCGCTCAAAGTTTTGAAAATCTCAATTATTTTGCTGTTTGGCTGAGTTTCTGAGCTATATCTCCAGAAAGGATTATTCTTATCAAATGATTCATGTATCAAATGAAAGAGAATATTGTTTTATATATTTTATACTCTATACATATTTACCGTTACTTGTACTCAATAGGATCTATACCAACCTTTGTCTTCAAAAACGTGACTTGGTACCTCTAGGAACAAACTTCGCTTATTATGAGAATTATGCGTTAAGTTACATAACATTCCTCCGGTTTTGCATTTTTTTTGTAATATAACATGATATTAAATCTATTTTAGATACAAGGGGACCTTAGTTTGTTACTTTTTTTAAATTAGAGGGGTTCTTATGCTATTTTAGGTCAGTTAGACCCTTTGCAGGTAGTTATAGTTATCTAATTGGGACTAGGGATCTCTTGAAACTTTCATAATGTTTTAGGGAATGGGGGTTCATTGTTCAAATGTTCAAGGTTCACTGGGAGATCTTTTTACCTTTCTTCTTTTTTCAGTTCCAAAAGAGCCTTTGAGTAGTTAACATCAAAGAATTACAAGTGACCCTTTAAATGACATCCACGTCAAACATTAGAAGCAGATCCAAAGATAGAATATTTATTGTGGGCTATTCGCGTCATCAGATAACCGGTTATCCTCAAATCGTCAAGTTTTGGCTACTATGTTCTACAATTTACGTAGTGTGAAATTAAATATCAAAGAATCAGCAAGACTTACCAACCGAGATGTACTTGTTTTTTTTTTAAAGCTCGAATTCCAACAAAACATGAAAAAGATGCAATTGCTAAATTAGCGAAACTTCACATCGAGTGGAGAAGTCTTCAACAGGACAGGAAAAAAACATCAGATGCTGCAAAAAACGAAATCAAAGAATTTGCCTTAAAGATGGATGATCTCTTTGATATAGCCCATCAAGATGTCTTCACCATGATTACATCAGAAGAAGACAAGGACTTTTTCTTGAAACAGAGAAAGAAGGGTCCTATGATTGGAGTTGATCTGAAATTAGCACGAGCCGAAGAAAGAGAAACACAAAAAAGAACTTGCGGATTTGGGCTGTCAAATTCAAGAGGGATGTTTTGAAATTGGTAAGTTTTTCTTTTACTTAAATCTTGATCTTTTGCTAGGTAATTTTACGCAAAAATAAAATAAAAAGACACCAAGTTAGATGAACCTCAATAACAAAAGTTGGATATTGTGAATGTATTGGTCTTGTAACCTAAAGGTCTATCAGCATACAAATTGCGTTTATAATTGAGAATTTGAAAACGTATTTTTAGAATTATTTGTAAAGTTTTTTATTTCCTTTCTTTTGTTTCGTAGAGACTGATGATGAAGAAGACGAGGACGAAGAGGATGATTTAGAGGAAAATACATTTATTGAGGAAGCTGAAGACTGGGCTAGATTGGACCTTTCTACTTCTCTCGAAACTGCAGAATTTCCCGGACCTTCTGGTAGCAAACGGATGAAGCTGAGGCGTCATAGCCGTGGTTCTAAAGAACTTATAACGTTGAAGTTATCTCTGTTGTTGGACCGATGTAAAGTATCCGACAGAAATGTCACACGGATACTTATAGCTACAATTGAAGCACTAGTAGAAAATTCTGATGAGTTTATAGTATCTAAAACCACTATACATACAAAACGAAATTTTTTTAGAGAAAAATACACCGAATTTTTTTTAGATAGAATGAACTAATCAGTAAAAGAAGCTGTGGTTGTTCATTGGAATGGGAAACTCTTACCAGATGTTCTAAAGACAGATCATCAATTGCAATATCAGTTTCATATAGTTAAAATGAACAACTACTAAGAGTTCTTATTACAGATAATAGCATTGGTGAGGAACAAGCAAGAGCTGTGTATAAATGTCTGGAGGATTGGGGAATTTCCCAAACTGCCAAGGCAATGTGTTTCGACACCACTGCATCTAACACAGGAAGGCTAAAAGGAGCTTGTACAATTTTGGAGCAAATGTTGGGTAGAGAGTTACTCTATCTAGCCTGTCGCCACCACATCCTTGAAGTTTTGTAGAGAAGTGTGTTTGAGTGTAAGCTGGGATCAACTACTTGATCCACAACCTGATAGTTTTAAGAAATTTCAGAATGCATGGCCCAAGTTCAACAAGGAAAAATATAATACGAGTATCAGTGACGAATTTGTGAAAATGATTTAACCCCATTAGTTATTACCGATATAATTAATGGTTTCAAGACATAACTCACAGAGTGCCAGAGATGACTATAAGGAGCTGTTACAGTTGGTTTTGGTGTTTTTTGGAGCACTGGATGGGACTGTGGTTGGTTTTCGAACACCAGGTGCCACTCATCATACTAGATGGATGGCCAAGTTCATTTACAGTTTAAAAATATTCCTTTTCCGCGACCAATTCAAATTAAGTGACGATGGACAGAGTGCTTTGCGTGCTGTGTTTTTCTCGTAAAGTTATACCGTAAAGCTTGGTTTATAGCTCCCAAAGCTCATCTGGTTCCCAAACAATACTTTGACCTCTTGTGTAGTATTTCATACAATTAGGAAATTGACATATCTGAGAACTCTTTGAAGAAATTCTGGAACCATTTATGGTTCTAATTCCCTGTCCAAGAATATAAAAGATATTATGAAATTCAGTCTCTTCAAATCCGCTGTTAAAAACTACCTCCTGCGCCAGTGTCCCTACAATGTAAAAGAATTTATTGATTTTAAAAATTAAATACGACTTGTACTTATTCACGACATTGCTGTAGTACTTTTTAAATAACATACAACAATTTCAAAAACTATTTTCTTGCATGATTATGTTGTCTTGTGGTTCATATTAATTTAGTTTTATGTGTACTCAACTTTGGCACGGTTGTGTACATTAATTCTGTAGCCCCATACTGGCCCGGGTTTTTCTCCGGTTTTCCTTCGGGTAGAGACGGATATCTTATACAGGTTCTCTAGGCTTTGTCTAGGGTTCTCTTCTTATACAAATTCTCTAGACTTTGTAACAATAAATCGTGAATTTAGTGTTATTTCAGTTCTTATGATTTTTAAACACTATACTCAGAATAATCTATAGTTCGATAATAATTTGTACATGTAAAATCAATGTTTCGTGTTAACTTACAAACATATTGACATTATATTAGCATTATAACTCGCAGCTAAATTTCATCTTATCTAGGAATTCTTGCTGAAATTTTTGAATCCGCCTCTGATTAAGGGTCCTTGATCGGAATTGATGGGATGATACCTTGCTTGATTCCGGCAAGTAAATTAGTTTATTGTCCTCCTCGTGGTCATACACAGTTTGTGCTGCTTTTTTGGCAATAAATTTATTTACTTGAATGCAGAATTGGTTGCTCTCGCGTTCTTCTACCCAACTATACCGGATGAAGAGAAATTGGAAATGACAAACAAACGTCTTTCCGACACCGAGAGCGAAACAGAAAATTCCAGTGTTATAAAACCTATATTTTCAAAACAACAAATGAGACATTTAGTTGAAGCGGGATTGCCGAGTTTAATTACAAAGGAGGCAATGAAATTCTTAGAACTCTTTCATATCAACCCAGTTTTTCTCAGAAAACCTCCCAGCACTTGGCATGAAAATGAACTTTTCGAGGAAGGATTCAGGATCGTCCAACCATTGAAGGTCGTAAATGACCTGGCTAAACGAGGAGTGAAATTAATAACGGATTTCAATGACCTTCTGACCAAAGATGAGGATCAGAAACAATATGTCCTTCAAGTAGTGAGCAAGAGTGGACAGCTGTATCCTAATATTTCTAAAGCCATTTTAAGTAAATCTCTAAACTAGATTATTGTTATGTCCTATACTTGTCCTTTACCTTCTCAGTATATTATGTATTTATGTATAATGAATAGAAATAATTCAAGGAATGTAAAAACTTTGTGTTCTCTTTTTTCCATAAAGTACATTGGATTACCTAAAAATAGATTACATCTCAGTTTGGTCAGTATTACTTTCATGCAAAAAAATCTCATAATACTCTAAATTCGTTTCTAGAAGTACCAAGTCACGTTTTTGAAAACAAAGGCTGGAATAGATCCAATTGAGTACAAGTAAAGGTAAATATGTGTCGAATATAAAATATGAAGAACAATATTATCTTTCGTTTGATACATGAATCATTGAATAAGAATAATCCGTTCTGGAGATATGGCTCAGAAACTCAGCCAAACAGCAAAAAAATTGAGATTTTCAAAACTTTGAGCGCCTAGCGGCACGGGTTAACATGCTCCGATCGTGCTCATGCTTTGGCTATCTAAACATCTGCAAAAGCTGATCATTTTGTGGGGTTCCCGCTAACAAAATTCGGAGAAAAATATTCCCCATTATCACTACGGTCACCCTAATGTAGAGCGTCCAGGTAACTGGTACTGAAATTTCTGTCTAGATAAGCAGGGTTGATAAGAGCTTATAGGAATTGTTGCAGTTTGGTCACCACCCCCATCGCCTACATCCGGAACATGTTTCAAACATCATGCTCAAAACAAAGACGTTTCCTTTTCAATTACTTCAAACAATGACAAAGATGTTTTGAGCATGAAATGATTCGGATGGAGAGTGAGTTTTGGAATTTAGGGATGGTGATTGAGATTAGGGGGTGGATATTGACAGTTGAGGGTGTGAATTGGGATCGAGCACCGTGGCGACTACTCACGTGTTGATGACATTCTTTCATAGCTGCCATGTGCGTGAAAACAAACATCCCCTCATGACGCATGACACGTGTCTACAGGTCCAAGGTCACGAGTGTCTGGAGTGGAGTATTGTCACGTGATATGAGACAGGGGTGGGAGGGGATATAGTGATATAATGTGGCGCTGGAAGAGGTGTACTGCTGGTGGTAGTTGAGGAGATAGTTACCAACGTCTGTAAAAGAAAGAAAATTGTATCACGGAGTTTCTAATACTTTTAGAAGAATTTTCCCTAACCAGTTGGTGTGAAAAGGAAAACGAAACAGGATGAACATAGTAAGAATTTTTGCTTATAATAATTTTTCCAATGAATATAGTTTCGCGCACTAAAATAATTTAGTAACATCTACTTTAAAAAATCTTCCTGACACCCTCGAAAAGTAAGCTATTATATTTCTTAAAGAAAAGTGCACTCGTTCACAAACCCCCCTTGATGTTACCATAAGCCAATATTCGAATCATTGATATTTCGACAATACACAAGATAAATTTTTATGTGATAAATATTAATTACTATTGTGCGTCAATGATATAACAACTCAATAAACTTTGTAAAATGAAAGCGTTTCAACTAATTTTTAACTTTTCTAACTTCCTGATTTGTTGGGAAGTTAAAGGTACTTGATTCCCTATTGCATAAAATATTCATCACCAAACTGCAAAATTTCTAAATCTCTGCCTATGAGATCGTATTCAAATCCCCATACATAATCGGATTGCGGTATTTTGTGCCGAGGTAAGTATTGGGTTTTGGTACATTAAAAATATCCAAATAAACTAACTACGGTATTGTTAACTAAACTACGAAAATGTTTGGCCATAACTATTTACTTGCATTGGTTTTTTGTTGAAAAAGAATGTTAATGTTATATACTTATCTGTTATATCATGTTACCGAAGAATAGTATTATAAGTTTGGTTAAGACAACCTACAACTGCAGTAAAATAGCATTTGACTTTACTGAAACTGGTGAATATATTTTTTATGCACCATGGATGGGTACAGGTTGTGGATAAAATTACAGGAGAAATGACCCAGTAGGATTAGAAAACAACATTCCAATTGAGGAGTTGATGGTTATAATGTCCATAATACGATTAATTCTTTTGTAAGAAAATATTCAGGTTGAATATGAACTAGAGGAAAAAATGATATGAAAAACGTTTCAAGGAAAAGATAAAGTAGTTCTGGATAATTTAATATAAAATACCAAACAACTGTTAGATAACAACATACAGAAGCAGATAATAACGAAACTGCTGAATCCAATTGGACCAAACTTGCAAAGGAAGTAAATAACTTTTCTGCTGTCTCTATGCTACTTCGTGAATTAGTCGCCAGATACAGTGCCTAGTAATCTTAATTTCAAAATTATACATGATGTTTAATGCCTCTTGTATATGGATGCACTAATGTTTTTCGAAGGCTCACTGAGTACGTTGTTAATATTTTGAACAAGCGACGTCTTTTCAGTGCTCATAGATCTGTGTTCTTACTCCCAAAATTTTGTTCTGAAAAAGTGGTACATTGGTTAATAAAATTGAAGTGGAAGTAGGAAAAAATCATAGAATAGGGAAGGCCACTGAGGTATACGAATTAAGAAGTATTGAAGATAACAAAATGAAGTAAAATTCAAAGCTGTCTGACAAAGTTGATATGCCTTTCACTTCGACGGCACACAGCAGGGGTACAATTGATGGGACGAGACGAGATGGAGAAAAGTATACACCCAAAAGAAAAGTATACGCCCGTAAAAAGGAAAATGTGCAGCTTTGGAACACATAGGAGAGGTAGAAAGAATAATGGTAGATATGGATAAACTGCGTAAGCAAGTTAACAAAACGTTGCTTGAAGATTTTATAGGGGACAGATTCAAGAGGATAAAGACGAGTGTACAAAGTCAGTTGAGGAATGTGATTTTGAATTTGTGATACGATTGAACGCAGCAAATGAAGAGTATAGAAATAGTGTAAAACTCCGGGAACGGGAACCTTGAGCAACTGATGGAAGGACAGGAAACGAAGGGAATAGAAGTGTTGAAGATGGAGCACCTACTAGCGGATATAGCAGACCACCATGCAGCAAGGAGAGAGGTGATAAGGCAAAAGGTGACGAAGATTATGGAAGAACAGGCAGAAGGCACTGTTAATGTAATAGAAGAGAGGATAAGTAGTATGGTTTTGTAGATAGCCAGAACTGAGAAGAAAGAAAGAAATTTGAAAAAATGAGTTTTGTAAGGTAAGTGAACGATTCGACACGCATGGACACCTTATGCTGAAATATGAACATGAGATAAACATAAAACCACTTGTCAAATCAGTTGTTGAAGCAGTGGAAGTCGGATGCTTACTACGGAACACATGGTGACTGAGGGATTGGCAGAACTCAAAGGAAAAAAACATGTGCATGGTAATGTAGAGGGGTAAGACTGAAGCGGCCAAAAGAATAGCCGTTCTTCTACGGCGAACGGAAGCGACAGTTGGACCGATGAAGGAGGTACAGCGCAAGACCTTGGTGGATAGGTATGCTCGCGTCAGGATAGACGCTGTTAGGGAAACATATGGATGCGGTTTGATGCGACAAATGAGACAGAAAAAAGGAAATTTGAAGCTGCAATAGAAGGCGTGAGTGGAATAAAACTGAATTTTTTGAAACGAAGACAACGGTTGAAGATACTGGGAGTAGTGTGGTAAGATGAAGAAAAGGGGTTTTTGAAAGAAATAGCTGAAAGAAATATAAAAGATGATGAGAGGGAGAAATTCCGAAACGGAATGAGAATGTTATATCGTGAACGATTGAGAGAACGAAAATATGCGTCATAGAGATTGACCCGAAATATTTTTGTAAACTACTGCAGCATGGATGCATATTCATGCAGATGAGCAGTTTGCGGATAGTTGAGAACATTTATCCACTTCGTTGTTACAAGTATCACCGCTATGCTTTACGGGCGGCAGTGTGTGGAGAAAATGCGCACAATAGGTGTACTAGGGCATCGCTTTCAGGACTGACCCAGAAAAAAGGACAAGGGCATGTGTATAAATTGTAAATGACGAGGATTAACACATTATCAAAGTACGGTGAGTAAGGAATGTGCTTAGTTTAAAAGCGCGCAGAGAATACTACTTAAAAATACTCAATATGTTTAAAGTATTCCAACAGAATTTGCAACGAGGGAAAATTTGAGCCGGGAGAATATATGAGAGTGAATTATTTTCACATTGGATGTTTCCAGGAAATATACCATTTGGGAGGGTAATCTTAAGTATATACCTGTGACGTTTCGGGTAGTAGCAACAGAAGAAGCATGGAGTGAAATCGTAATTAATTATGAAGATGTAGATATTATAATACAGCAATACCTCGCAAAACACTGTCAGGTGATCATATATCGCAGTTGGGGTGGAGATGGTGATAATCAACTTATATTGCCAGTATGCAATGAGTTTAAAAGATGATTTGGCAAAATTAGGAGATATAATCAATGATCTTCGGAAAAATAGACACTTTTGATTTATAGGGACAATAATGTCCGAACAAAAATATTAGGCGACACCTCACCCGGGGAAACTGCTGGGAAAGTTTATACTCTAACACAAGTATGTTGTACACAAACATAAAACACCAAAACACACCTTGGATCCACAACCAACCACGCTCAGATGACAATTAACCAGAAAGATTGAAGAAGTATTAATAAAAACTACAGCTTATTGTTGAGGTAAAATATCTGATTGGATTTCACCCCGTTGGGCGCCGTTGATTGGACACCGTTTCATTGCCAAGATGACTTTTTATTGGTTAGATCAATAATGCATATAATTGCTAAGTAAAATTAACACTATTCAATAATGCGATAGTTATTCGTTGTTTCAGCATGGTAAAATGACTAAAAATGAAAAATTATAAAGATACAATATTTATTTCACTTTTTCCCCGCCCTACGTTCCTCGCAACCTTTATGCAGAAACCAGCTGATGTAGACGCTCAATTGTCTGCAGTCAGATTAGTTGCGTTCTCTGTCAGTGGAACTGGGAACTTAATCCTATCAACTATTCGTGGCAGGACCCTTACCTCGCCCGGTTCCCGAGGGAAACTAATATAAATAATATATCTTTTAAGCGGCAACCTCGATTTTGATCATACTGTGGAGGCGCGAAGACACACCAGAACGCAACAGTTGACTGTTCGCTTCAAACTCTTTTAATACCTTACCTTCATAATCGTTTCAATCGTGTGACATGATGGTTTATCGAAATGTATGCGATCAAATTCTTACCCCTTTGGTTGGTGTCTGCACACCCCCAAATGCTGTAGTGGCTATTGGCGTCGCAGTCTACCTCCAGATTGAGTCCCTGTTTCTTGCAATATACCACAAGTTTCCTGAACTAATCCGGTGGTTAGGACTCAGAGTAACCTGGAAAATACGCTGAGCAAACCAGAAGGCCCTTGTGCTGCTGTTCCTCTTTATATCTCATTCTTAGTAAGCCTAAGCGTTCTTACCTTTGATTAATACACATACTATAGGTTCAACACTTGCTCCGGAACAGAACAATATGTAGCAGTTTCATGACATGTGCCTGTCTGAGCTATGGTTCCTGTATGAAGGCGACTGAAAACGCACCTATTTCTATACTTCTGACCAGTATAATAGAGGCCGCAATACAATTCTACAAGTTTATCAGAATATAAGAGAGCATCGCTTACCTTGTCACCTTCCGTAACCCTTCCTAAAGCTCTCTAATGACCTTTACGTTGACGAGCTCTAAAGCCTCACAAAAAAATCCTTCCGTATCCTTGCAAACCGCATGGTTGCGCTTGCGGTTGCTGTCCTCATTAAGATGCTTCTGGCTCCACCGGCAAGCTGAACGGTCCTATTGCTTGCCCCGTCTCCACCCCAGGTTATAATGCTGGCTTCGCCACGGATCCCTGGCTGGAATTTGGCCTAACCTCTTTTCCTGGCTTACACCCAACGTCCTCTTCGGGCTTACACTCGTTCCGCAACCCGGGTTCGAACTCGGAACAGGGTACATCCACCGCCTTTTGCTGTGGGGGTTCCTGTTCCATAGCGATGGCGGTTTTCACCTCCCGCTTTCTTTCCAGCAAGGTGAAGGAGGCAGTACAAGCATCACAATAGATACACGTACCCACCACCCTAGCGACATGGAGTCCATGCTCACTACAAGCTGGACTCTTTTCCAGCATTCTTTCATAACTCATCAAGCAGGAGGTATTAGGGCCCTCATTATGGCTCATCATTCTCACCAGGAGACCATTGTTGTCCACCGGGGGTTCTAGCATCGAAACCATAGCCCTTTCAGAGGTCAGGAGTTTATCCAGACACACGATTGCAAACCTGGCTGCCTCCCAGGGTTTTGATTGGTGGCACGAATCTGGAGAGCCAAGCTTTGGTCTCCTCGTCCGCGCAAATCAATACCGCCGCCCCTTTAGACAGATAGCAGACTTGGAAGTCTGGTTTGATGGTTTCAACTTTCTAACCCATGCGAATATCAAAGCAAATGTTCCACTGAAACGTAAAATGTTATTAAAGAAGCCATCAAATATTTTACTAACCATATCCACACAACAGACATATTCTACACCCGAGCGATTTCGCCTTTTTTTGAGATTCGTCAACATTTATGCAGCAAATTCAAACTTTAAAAAATTGACAACAAAGTCACAGCTCCGAGGATAAGCGAATCCTAAGTAACGTTCCACAAAAAATAATACTTTCTTAAAGATAAGGATTATTCTTTTAAATGGAAAATGGAATCACTAACAGCAACTGAGGCAACCGGTTTAATGCTGCGAGGAATTATTGGATGTCCCCCTTCAATTGCCGAAACAATTCCGCCCGTTTACTGTACAACTTTTATTAAAAGAACTACATCATCGCAAATCAGCTGGCTAAGACCCACTTACTGGCTTGATCACGAAAAATCTCCCAGCGAAATCCATTGCATTCATTATATCAATCTTCAATGCAGTCTTGAGGACAGAATGTTTCCCAAAACAAAGGAAGATAGCTCAGATAGTACTCACTCAAAAACCAGGGAAACCAGCACACGAAGTCACTTCCTATAGACTCTCCACGCCTTCTGGCTATTCTCTCCACAGTCTTCGAAAAGTTCCTGATTCGCCTCAACCCAGTCCTAGCAACCAAAAATCTTATCCCAAAACACGTTTGACTTTCTTAAACAACACTCTATATTGGAGCACGTCTGTTTAATCAAAATTAATAAATTTATTAATAAAAAAATATTAATAAATTTATTGTCAAAAAACAGTACAAACTGTGTATGACCACGTGGAAGACAATAAACTTATTTACTCTCCGGAAGCAAGCAAGGGACCATCCCATCAATTCCGATCAAGGGCCCTAAGGCAGAGGCGGATTCAAATTTTTTTTGCATAAGTTCCTAGATAAGATAAAAAGTTAGCTGCGAGTTATAATACATATATAATGTCAATATGTTTGTAATTTAACGCAAATATGTTTGTAAATTTACATGTACAAGTTATTATCGAACTATAGATTATTCTGAGTATAGTGTTTAAAAATCATAAAAGTTGAAAAAACACTGAATTCACTATTTATTATTACAATAAACACGCCCCTAGACAAAGCCTAGACACAACCTGTATTAGAAATCCGCCTCTACCCGAAGGAAAAACGGAGAAAAACCCGGGCCAGGATGGGGACGTCTGTAGGGTAGTATAAATTATTCAAAACTCTCTAGAATATAAAATAGTTGCAACACTGTATCTAGATGTTTGACAAGCATTCGACAAAGTTTGGTACCCTTTAATACTCTGAAAAATCAAGAACCGTCTACCACACCCATTCCAGTTACTTCTTAAGTCCTGTCTCCAAGATTTTTCCATATAAAATTCAAGAGGAGTTTTCCGACCTGTTTCCCATTCAGTCATGCTGGATCCTACTCTTTTTCTGCTTTATACTGCGGACTTAACATCATCCGATAAGATAACAACTGCAACTATCGCTGACGACAGTCATCCTCGCAGTTCATGATGACCCAAAGGAAGCATCTACCGTCCTGAAAGAGCATCTAAATATTCTGTGTAAGTGCTTTAAGAAATGGCGAGTCAAAATGAATGAAGCTAAATCCGTCAATACTACTTTCATCATCAGAAGAGACACGTGCCCGCAAATTACAATTGGTAATGATCAAATTCCACAAAGTGATTATGTCAAATACCTTTGTATGTCCCTCGACGGAAGTCTCACCTGGAAACGAAAGCAATTGGACCTCAAACTTCAAAACCTCTATTGGCTGCTAGGCAGAAGTTCTGTTTTGTCCCTAAACAACAAAGTACTTTTATAAGTTATCCTTAAAACAATTTGTACAAATGGAATCCAGCTCTGGGGAACATCGTCCGACTCCACGTTAGTGGTATTACAATAGTTCCCATCTAAAGCTTTACGCACAGTTGCCAACGCCCCGTGATTCATTACGAACACATTTCTGCACCAAAAATGGATATCCCGCCCATAAAAGAATAAATAGCAAGATTAAGCATTAAATCATAACAAGGCTCAACTTTCACCCAAAGTTCCTCGGCTTAAATCTACTCGACAACAGTGAACATTTAAAACGTCTCAAATGACACCATGCTATTGATTTAGCTTTCATATTTTTAAATTATTGAAATACGTTCTAATTTTCCTCTTGAATGAAAAGAAATCATCATCGATAAAAACAAAAAACGTATGTGGACATTAATTTTTTTTAAACCTATACGACCAAATCTCACCATCCGCTAAGAAATCTTATTTTGTCTGACATGAATGAAAAGAATTGTTTTTAATCGTACAAGTGTCTTTATTCATCTACTGTTTTACAGAATGATTCAACTTTTTTCTCCCGTTTCTTTACAGTAAACAACTGTATAGAGAAAGTATAGCCATGTTATTCGTAGCGTTCCCTATGGATCATATATAGACATCTAAATCTGCTTGTGATGTTACCGTCTTTGTCTGTACAACTTATCAATCACTCTAAAAAAATAAATAATAAACCATCATTAGCGATCCATAACAGAAACCAAATGCATAACAAATATGTAACTTTTCTTAAAAAAAAAAGAAGAAACACAAAATAATTACTGTCTTGGGAAGAAAAAAGTGAAAGTTAACGTTGATGCGAGTATGGATAATACATATTTTATATTCAACAACTTTGCTGAATGAATTTTTAAAGATGCATCCCTAGAATATCCTTCAATTCAAGTAAATTGAAAACCAGATGTAGTAAAACCATCTGGAAAGTTTCTATTTTTTATGGTTTGTCAATTGTATGCTTAGTATTATGTCATGGGGAAACACAAAGGTCAATACTATTTATTGTTCTTTTAAGTCATTCATTAATACGAAGTTTCCATGTCTCCAAATAATGTTATTTATGTGTGGAGTTTTTTTCCCAACCATTAACAAATATTCAGTGGTAATACAATGGTAGTCGAACAAAATGGACCGACATGTTGTTTAGTCTCGATGTCATGAAGTGAGCGATGAGAACTGATGTACCTAATCCACATGTTGGGAAACGATTGGTTATGTATATTGAGCACTTGTATGCTTCATTTGCTGAGAAGAATTGTAGTGTAGGTGTAATCTCTGTTTGAAATTAAGCGGATGACGAAGTTATTAGGATTCATGAATGTGACGTGAAACACACACTAATGAGCAGTTTTTCAGATAGTTTCTTTTTTGTTCAGGTTAGTGGTAAGAAATAATTACCATAGATAATATGATAATCGTTCGAACTATTATTTTGCTTCAACGTAATTGGTACAATTAATTCAGAAATGCACACCTATCGTACGACAACACTGAGCGAAACGTACAGCAAATAACAACGTTCACAATATTATGACCTATTATGACGTGAGTATCCGTAAACATGAATTATAGAGCTTAAAAAATTGAAAAAAGATCATACAAATTATTTTCTGTTACCTTAAAACATTACTGACAAGTAAATTATTAAATTTGTTTTTAAAACAAATTCAATTAAATAGAATATCCAAGAGAGGAAATATTAGACTGTTAATGCATGTGCCACAATTGTTGAAAAAATATTTTTTCTTTAAAAAAAGTATGAATACTCATAAAACGGTACTTCATTTAATTATTAGATTTAATTAATTATAGAATTAGAATAACAAAATAAGCAACAAATGTAACTGGATTTTCGGCAGCTTTTTGCTTTGGTGTTGATATTTACCCTACGAAGTCACAACGACATTACAAAGTCATGAAGACGTTAGTCTCAATAGTTAATGTAGTTGTGGGTTTCTTTTGGTATCACAATCTCTTGTGAGTGGTGGTGCATATGGTCATGATACATTGCACTGCAATTTGTTTAGCATGTTAAATCGTTCATCTATTTCCTTAAAACGTTATAGAGATAAAGGAACGATCTAATAAGTTAACCACTCATTTTTTCACAAGGGAGAGAGAAGGAAAAATAGGCATATTTAAATAGGCAACTTCAAAGACTCTAAGAACAGAAGAGAAAAGAAGACATATTTACTACAAAGAAATTTCAGTATGGGTCTCATTAACCAAAACCTTACTATCATCGTTCTCACATTTAGCAGCTCCCTCTAGCGTTTCATTCAACTTCTTACATACGAGTCATTCTTTGTCTAATCGGCCAAAAAAAATCGTCTATCGCGAACTTCAACAAAAACATTTTTTTAGTTAATTACGTTGAAAAATGAGGTTTATGCCCATTGATTCCAAATTTTTGTCATTTTTTACCATTGAGTGAATCCAAGTCTGTTTTTATATAAATCAAGCCTATATGAACATATGAACAGCAAATGAAAAATGTTTAAAAAGTACTCTCATAAAGATAATTATAGTGTTTTATTCGGAACGTTTAGACTCCATTCTTATGTTTTCAACTATATTATTATTTTACTTTTGTCATCGAAGACCATTTTAGTGTTCAAAAACGGAAAATGCTATATTAAAAAAAATTAATTTTCCGAAATACAATATCACGGATTTTCGCGATTGTTATTTGAAAAATACCCAATTCATTGAATTGTCATTGCCAAAAATTTGATCAATTTTTTTCATAATTGACAGAGATATAGTCAATTAGATCGAGGTATTATATTTCACGATTTATGTAGTTTTTCAGAATTCATGATTATTTGTCTTATGAATTCTATTCATCAGAAAAAGTCAATTGACTTGTAATTTTGTAAATTTTTACTTCCACCAGTTAAAGGCGTTACTTGTGTGCCCGTTAGCATCAATTTGAAATTCTAATGGATTGCACTCACACATTCTGAGTGAGTTCCTGCAGCACCAGCTAAAACACTTTGTTTTGTCGCAATTGCGCAAATTTTGAAAAAGAAACTCTTGAATCAGGAAAAGATGATTAATTTCCTTTAATTCTTCATTATGTTTAATTTCGAAGTCACATGTAATAGTCCACAATGATTTCTTAATCAAAGAAGCATGTTTTTTAAGGATCACAAAAACCTTTCACAGTTTGCTCATAAAAAGTTAAAAACACTTTTTCATGATTTGCACACATTGAACTAACCTGTTTTATACCTATAATGAAATAAAAACAGTTCTCTTGCGGAAAAACTGTGTAGTAGTTTTATTCTTGCCAACAAATAATTTTTAAATTTCCAGTGTACATGCTTTGTTAATCCCGGTCATTGTTTCTCACACAGAATTCAGTATTTCAAGCTGAAAAATGGGCCTAAAGTTCAGTACTTAGTTTAACCAACAATATCGTCTCTACTACTTTATTGACATTCGATCATTACTGTACGTTTTTCTTCGAATTGATTGTGTGGATTACCCGAAATTGAGGATTATGTTACGGTATAAGCATTTGTCGGTGGACACTCACGAATAATGTATGGTATGTAATTAATACGTGTGCAGGAGGACTGAAAAATTAGTTTCAAGCTTTCCATGAAATTGCAAGAGAAAACTAATTAACGTAAGAAATTGAGTAGATTTTATTTTATAACATAATTCATAATATTCTACTTTTTTCTTTCTACTCAAATATAGTTTTACTAAAACTTTAAAAACACAATTACAGTCAATTGAGTTTTACTTATGAATAGAGTTCAAAAGACGAATAATCATGAATTCTGAAAAACTTAGTAAATCCTGAAATATAATACCTCCATGTAATTCACTATATCTCTGTCAATTATGGGAAAAAATGGATGAAATTTTACCAATGAAAATTCAATGTATTTGAGTATTTTTCAAATAACAATCGCGAAAATCCGTGATATTGTATTTCGGAAAATTAATTTTGAAAAAATGTAGCATTTTCCGTTTTTTAACTCTAAAATGGTCTTCGATGACAAAAGTAAAATAATAATATGGTTGAAAACTATAGAATGGAGTCTAAACTTTCCGTATAAAACACTGTAACTTATTAAGAATTTTTCTTTTGCTGTTAATATAGGCTTGATTTATGTTAAAACAGACTTGGATTCACTCAATGGTAAAACATGACTAAAATTTGGAATCAATGGGCATAAACCTAATTTCTTAACTAGAAAAATGTTTTTGCTGAAGTTCGCGATAGACGACTTTTTTTTGACCGATTAGACAAAGAAGAAGAATAAGTTGAATGAAACGCTAGAGGAGCTGCTAAATGTGAGAATGATGTTAGTAAGATATTGGTTAATGAGAAGGTTAAGATATGTTAGGGAGAGGATATATAGACAAGACGATATACGTAGCCAAGGCAAATGCAAACGAATTGTCACAAGGGATTGTGGGATTATATACACACATAATCTATTAATTACACACATATTTTATAACTGATTAAACCTAAAACTATTGTGTATTTAGTTTATTCTATTTAGTGTTAGGTTTAATCAGTTATAAAATATGTGTGTAATTAATAGATTATGTGTGTAAATAATAGTTTATGTGTGTATTTAACAGATAATACAATAATTTTTAAGTGTACAAATGAGGATATGTAATAGTTTTAATCTTTTTATTGTATGTTGAATTTTTTTATTGTATGTTGGGTGAAGTTGTGGGTTTTTTTCCTTGTTCATGGTTTTGCGTCTGGGATGTTACGCCACAGTGACTCATTATCCGTGACTCAACGAGCGGTGGAGCACGTGTCATGCACTAGTTGTTTGTAAGCTGGAGGGATGCTTAGTTGTTTTGGCGATGAGTGCGATACAGTATGTATGTAGATGAGTTGTTGTGTGTGTTAAGCTATTCGAGAAGGAATAAGTTTTGTGATCGATGAGTGAGTTGTTGTATTGTGAATTTATACAGGTATGTTTTTTAAATTTATTATTGTTAGTGTATATTCAGTATTTAACTTATTGCTAGAAAATTAGAATTTCGACTAATTGTATACCTTGTTGTGTGTAGTCCTGATGAAGAACATATACATTTTTGAAGCGTCGGCAGTATGAAATAGTGTGTTTTTGTCCTTCTTCTTCGACCCTGTCTCAATGACCAGTTTATATTTATTCTAGATGTTCGATGGGTAGAAAAGACAAAAATATGGTTTGAACCTGACCTTTACCAAGGGGAATTTCTGACCGGACATTGAAATTTTGGAGTTAAAGAGGTTTGGTAATAGAGAAAAAGACATCTGTGGATGTAAGACAAGAGCACATGTTATGGAAATATGATTTTTATGGGAAAGAAACTGCAAAATTTTGTGTTTAAGGTAAAAGGGATAAAAAAGATATTGTTCGAACAAAACAGTACTTTAATAGAGGGAAAAAAGAGACGATTTTTGCACAACTTGCAAACGCGGTATGCAGTATAAGAGATGCATTATACCCATGTCCGCATTAAAGCGGATGAGAGCGCTCCGCTAATGCGTGAGACCTGAGAAAGCGACAAACTGTTTTATGAGAACTCCGTAATGACTGAGTTGAAGACGGGGACTATCCAATGTAAGTTAATTTGTTGTATCGTGAAAACATTGATCAAAATTTAATGCTGGAAACGTTTTACAGAATAATTAAAAAAGTAAAATAATGAACATGCATTGCGAAATACACTCAATAAACAATTCCCAGAAATATGGATTGGTAATTGGACCCATTCCTTCCCTACCGTATACTTCAGTGTTGACGCCTATACGTTTTTCTGTAGAGCTACGTGAAAATGAGGCTTACCGTGTAAATATCCTATCACTGAACCACTAACGTTTCCTTAAAAATACTAAATATTTTGTTTAGATGTGTCTAATGGATGCACTTCTTAGTTAAATTTATATTTAACACTGTCAGTTTTTCATCTATCATATATCATATATTATAGGTCATATCAAATTTCAATACAACAGATTAACAATATATGAAATATTTTTATTTACTCCCTTCCATGATCGCAGTCTTTCACGAACTACTGCTCTACCTCCGTACATGGCTAGAAAAAATACGAATGAGAGACTTTTACTTAGCAACAGCTTGGTCCGCATGGCTTCACGTTCTCTCTCGTTCGCTGTTCCAACGCAGCAGAATAGAGAAAGAGAGCGAGAAATTCCTCACGCGGCAGGAATTCTCTTTTGGAAAGGCCACCACAGGAAGTAGTCGCAGTCCCTGAGTCGGCGAACGTGAATTCGTGTCCGTCAAGAAATGTGCCCAATGATCTGGAAATCGTCGCTAGAGACGGAGGTTCCTGCTGCTCCTGGTTGCGGGTTGCGAAGCAAAAAAAAAAAAAAAAGCGGATGACTTGAGGAGGAGGAAGGCGACTTCAAAGGAAAAGGGGGTGGGAAGTAACATATAACATGTGCGTGGGAAATGCAATTGTCACAGCTAAAGTCACAGAAAATTAGATGAGAATGGAGGAATACTTGAGATCACGGATATATTACATTGATTTCATTTATTGTTTGATACCCAGAAAAGAAAATATGTAGATTTCTGGTTTCTGACACGTCAATTATACAACTGGGAAGATTGTCCGAGTACAATTGAACTTAACACGGTTTCATTAACCCTACTAGAGCAGCATGGAGACTCCTCGAAACACTGAACTCAAGGATTTTAAGTTTTCCACATATTTTATGATTGTATTAACATTTGTTACATACGTTAACTTGTATTTATATGTTGTAAAAACTTACTTTAATATATAAAGTACACAAAATAAAACTTAGATTATCTACCAAGTGATTGAAATATTAAGTTATTGAAAGCCGTTTTCACAAAAATATTATTGCTTGATTAATTAAAAGAAAAAAGTGTAAGTCACTAAACCCATACAATCCTTTAGTAATATTCTAGTAATTGTAAAGCAAAACCCAATAAAAATATATACATAATAATATTACGGGTAAATGTTGGGAAGAAAACAAAGGCGGGATGTTCACTACGTATTAATTGTTGTGAGTTAAGTAAACTTTTATTAACTACAATTTTTTTTCAATTTCATTTCCTTTGGCCATGTAATTTAGCCACCTTGCCTCCAACATTGTTATTGCAAGGTTTCTTGTTCGGATGTCTACTGTCCTTTTTTTATGTATCCCCCTTGTTCAAAATATCTCTAATTAGTTTTATTTGTGTGACATATTCTTTGTATTTCTCATATCTTTCCTCAGTTTTTATTAATTCATTTTTCCGTGTCGTATTCGAGAGTCCTCTTTCTTTCAAATACCGCATATACGCAGCTCTTTCTTACCCGTAAAAATCACAATTCCAGAATACATGTTCTGTCCCATCTCATTTCCCGCACTTACGCTCCGTTGTTTCTGCCTTTCATATTCTTTGCATATATGCCTTGTTGTGTAAAAAACTCCATTACTAATGGGTTCGATACCAACCATTTACTTAGAAATCTCTTAGATTGCGGTGATCCTCACTGCCAGGTAACCGGTTAATTATGTTGAATGAAAATGGGAGGCGGGACCGAGATTCGAACTCGGGACCTTGAGCTTAGCGCGCTCATGCGCTTACCGACTGCGGCATCCCGTTCGGTTCCCGGGCCCGTCTTCCATTTCATTCAACTTGCGAGACCCAAAGACCTCTGAGGTGGTCTGGCGGTGAGGTTCTCCGCAATCTAAGAGATTTCTATGTATTTGTGAACCAGAATTGGAAAATACGACCCAAAACAAAGTACTTCCTAAAGGGAGTCACCTCATATGAGGAGCGTAGTCTCCACAAGACCACCTCAGAGGTCTTTGGGTCTCGCAAGTTGAATGAGGATAGAAGACGGGCCCGGGAGGCAAACGGGATGGCGCAGTTGAAATGCGCATGAGCGCACTAAGCTCATGGTCCCGAGTTCGAATCTCGGTCCTGTCTCCCATTTTCATTCAACATAACATATTTAAACCATTTACTATTAATTTCTTCGAAATTCACATTCGGGATATATTCATGTGTAGTTCGTCCATTCTTACTCTTCTCCCATCTATCTGCCACCCTTTCATTAATTCTACCGTAAACGTTTTCATATTTTTTTCCCCAATCCCCTCTATTTACGTCTCATTTATAACTACTAACGCTCCATTTCGTACTTTCTTTCTCAAATTTATTTTATGTATGTACAGATCTAATGGTAGTACTATCCCGTTCAGTGCTTCTAGGGCATCCGTTGATATTGTACGATAGCCACATGTCATACATCTTATACACATTGGCTTCTCCAGAACTTGGTACAAACATACCAAACCACATTTGAAAAAAAAAATGGAACAAAAGGCCATTTATTCTTCAAGGTCTCATTGTACACAAACAAGGAACATCCCACGCAGAAATCACCGACGTTGAGCCGACTTTCGACGTATTTCGACGTCGATATCGTGTCAGAGGACGACGTCGAATAAACGACGCCGTCCAAACATCGTATTTCCCGGAATTCGAAGTGAAGACAACGTCGTTATGCAAAGTCGGGCCGATGATAATAAACTACGTTGTCTCGACGTCGAGATCGTGTCAAAGATTGACGTTGAGATGACTCCACTATACGACGTTAAGACGACTTAGTTATAATAAATAATAATGATAATAATAGCGCATGGGTCTCCGCTCCCGTTAATTGCGACCCATTTCTCTTTGGATGGTCGGAAGCACATTCGCAATTTCGACGTTCCGTCTTTCACTGCTATCTGGTAGCGGAAATTGAAACTTTACTTGGGTGCATTTTTCGTCAAGAATTAATTGTGCCTCGCACGACCTATTTCTTAGATGTCTACGGAGAGCAATACAAAAGGATATAAATTTGGTATTTATTTCTTACAGTACCAGGTTGCAGTAGCTCAATGGTAGCGTGCTCACCTGGAGATAGAAAGGTTACGAAGATCGAGTGAACAAAGAAAGAATTGGTTAAATATTTATTCATTTCACTGTTTAAACAGCGTGTCACACTATAATGAAAAAATGAAAACTATCAAAACGGATTCAAACAATAGTGCAACATTTATTCATTGAATAACTAGTTTCACCTCGAGTTCCTCATTTGATCTGATTTAAAAGTAATTATACTAATTTTCGCTGTATTTGCTGTTTATTGGATCTGAATCTACGTTAGAATAAATTCTGCCGTGGATTCCCAAAAGAAACAGAGAGGCAGATGTCAGAGAAAATATTTTCAAATTATCTGAGAAACAATCTTAATCTTTTCACGTATGAAATTTCAATAATTATATTTCAGTATTATCAAATCATTGTTCATTAGTGGGAAAATGATTTCATAAAACACTTTTCTAGTTCAACTTAAGGAACGCAGATATTTGGAAAACTGAGAACTTATACTTCACTTTTAATACTTGTGTCTCATCTTACACTTTAGAGAGAGATAATTGTATCAACTACTATAACTTTTTTTGCACAAATATATTTTACTTAAAGTCTCTAATACCATGTTGGATAAAATCTTGCTTTTCATAGAACAGAATATAATGTTAAAATTAAAAATTTTCACATTTAGAGAGAGTTCAAGTATAGTATCCCATCACGTTTTCCTTCTCTTCTCATGTGAGTATTCATGAGACTGGAATTACCCTGTGAAGTAGGAATAGCCGTTCGCTCGCAGCAGGTGTTCACGAAACCTCATCCACAACGAACCACCGACGCTGCACATGCAACAGCGCTCGCCACCACGTCTCGTCAAAACGCACAAACGAACGCGTGAAATGAACGCTCATGGAGTTTGCAGACGGGCATTTACAGGCGCCACGCAACATGGATGTGAGTGGAACCGCGGATTGGTGATGACGCGAATGGACGCGTATGGGTAGTATCGGTGATATTAGTGATGACGAATGTTGGCAACAGTGTGATATTGAAGTTAGTGCATTGATGTATACACACGAGGTGACATTGATTTTAAGGTTCCTTTCTGGACGTTGACAGTAGCTGACAGTACAGCGTAAACACGTTAATTAACTATATCTTTCGACCAGGTGCAAATGATGATGAGCCGGGAGTCGAACCCGGTGATCCTGCTTTTATCACAGGGGTGTTAACCACTATACCACATGTTCGCTTTTCACAACTGTACACCAACCAGACCTAACCCCGGAAGACCTGAGATACATCCAGTATGTTGGTGTACAGTTGTAGAAGGCGAACAGGTGATGTAGTGGTTAACACCCCTGCGATCAAAGTAGAGGTCCCGCGTTCACTATTTTTATTGGCCTAATGTCATCGCATATCTTCTCCACGTGTAGGTACACGGAAAAAATATATACGTTAATGAACGGCATTTATTAACATAAATAGGAAAAAATGTCATTAACTCAAGATTTCATTTAAAAAACGATTTCTTTGTTCTAAAAACAAAATTCAAAGTTCTGTTCTAATTGAAGCGTTTTCATGGAATCCACAACATCCAAGAGACGAGTGGGGAACCAAAATGGTTTTCAGTGCTCTAGGAGAAAGCAGTGCTTGTTTTGTTCTAATATGCGTTCCGGTAAACTTAGGATTGAAAAACACTTTGGACTTATTATTTAAATGGGCGCTTTTATCCCTATTTTAAGCTAGAATTATGGTGATAGGGAGTATAAATAGATTAACTCTTATCAATAGATATCCATCGTACCACAACATCTACCACATCATAAATTAGAGAGCGATCTTCTGTCGTGAACGTTGCGGATACAAATCCAACATAAGATTTCTGTGAGGTCTGATAAATTCTATTACTCCAATAATCCCTGTTACCTCAAGTTGACTGTAAAAACATGAACAATTTTAAAATATTGCATTGCATCAATCTGAACCTGCGGAAGGATAGTAACACTTGCGATGTTGTGACAGAGTTTAGCAACAATTTGCAGCAGTTAACATTCCTAGAACCTCTACGTATGTACCGGGCAGGGAGTATCATACAAAATGTTTAATGTTAGAGGCCGGTAATACCTCTAATAATCCTAAGGGCGAAGAGGTGGCTTGACTAATTTCGACCATCTCGAAAATATTTTTGAGAAGAAGCCAGTGATAATGATAATCACTGTAGTTGGCAGCATTAAAGCCTTGTTACAATTTTGGTCGTCTAGAAAGTTGATACTGAAACAAAACTATATCGTCTATCGATGATAGCACCAAAAACGTTTGTGAAAATATGATGGTGAATGAAGCGGTGATTATATTGGTGACATCATGTTGAGCAACGAATGCGGGAGACCAACCAATGAACACGATAATTGTTCAATACTGCTTTTACATCCACATAGCTCTGGTGCCACCCACGCAAAACAATACAAAGCATTCGATGTAGAATTTGCCAATATCCCAATGTTGGCCCTGAAAGGAACTTGTTATGCGAATCACTTAAACCGGATTGTGCGATATTGTACGATCCAGATAATATGTAAGGTACGCAAAAATGGAGATAAGCACAATCATTCGCAAAAATGGAGTTTTCACAATGGTAAAATTATTAAATATTTTCAAAAAGATTGTGTAACTTTACAGATCTGATAATTTTATTCTTCTCAAATTTATTTTGAGAAAAGTAAAAACGAAATGTTTGCAAAAAAATTTATGATCAGCCGTTTATGAATATTTTATACTGGGAGGTCATTAACAACATTACATAAAGGGAAATCGATATTGTTCTCAGAACCTCTGTTCAGATGGTAACAAAGAAAATCATGAGAGCAACATTAATTGAATTGAAACCACGCAACAGGACAGCGAATAAAAACGCATTTCGTGCGAGTGGTACAAAAACGCCATTATCAACCCGCAGAGAGGCCGCGAATTTCCTTTTCAATTTCGTTTCGACGAGTTGATTCATTGAGCCAGAATAAAATTCCTTCGCTTCCGACTAAGCTCAGTGAGCGGCTACGCTACGCCATGACGCTGTGGTCGCGGCGGCAATCAACGAAATGGGTCAGGAATGGAATTACGCACGCGGTTTCGACGAAGGAGGCAGCAGGGATGTTGAAGGCAATGCTGATTTTGTCAGTGGATCACGCAGAGATGGATCGGGTATCAGCTATGGAGAGCAACGATGCACAAAAAGTTACGAAGAAATCAATGTTGTTATATCACAGTGTGATGTACGACTTAGTAGCATCCGGCACTAACGTGTGTGATGTATTCTGTTGGTGTGTTTATTTATTATATATTTACATTTCTCTTTCCTCAACCCCGAACCCAAGTCATGAATGGGGTCTTGTTTTCTAATAGTTTTATATATCATCAGGTAATTTTATTTTTCTACTTGATTGTGATGTTTTAATGTTAATTTACCCACTTGAATGGTTCAGTATGTTTTTTTTTCTAAACTATATTCTTTCTAATCTTACTATGTCTTTAAACAATCTCGTCCTATATACGTTTTACACGTGCATTCTTCAAATAATTTTTAAATCAAAATTTGAAGAAAGGTTTTTCCATACTTGTATTTTTTCGCTTGCTTGATGGCTGTGGAAAGCATTGACTAGGTTTATATTCGACAACGACTCTACTTGTTGGGAAATTAACTCCGGTAACTAAGAAACGACACTTGGAACAAGTGATGGAAAGGAGCTTAAAGACGGACTCGTGACTTCATGTCCTTTTTTTCACAGAGCTATGAGTTTGGGAATTGAGATTAATAATTTAATAATGTGTTTAAAGAATTCCGGAACGCAGCGACGGCGTGTCAACCCGTGTTGCAATGTGATGGGATTTCCAAAGGTCTTCTGCCACAAACTCGTGAAATAAACTGCTGGTGAGACTTCTACCGCCAAAATCGTTCCTCATCACTTATACTTTCGTGACAGAAATTGAGATTTAAATTAAACACTGCGTCTGTAATCAGCGCGAGAGAAATTAAACAGCAAGGAAACGAACAGAATGTCAGTGCAAGGAATATAAATTATTTCTGGATAGATCCAGTCTCAATGGATGAATAAAACTGTCTTACGATGCCGTTAGTTACATTAATAGGATACAAGGAAACATAAACGCACACTGAAGTAAAAACGTCACTGTCATTAATCAGAAAGATTGTGACTGGCAATTGAAAAACTTTTGCAGTCTCTTTATTATTCAATCTCAACGTTCAAAATGTTCGAAACTTAGACTCGCCTTTTTAGCCGACTGCGGCGAAACCCAAAAGAAGGGTTACGTGTTTGACCTGTTTGTATGTGCGTTCCTATGTTCCCTCGTAACTACTTAACGGTTGAACAGATTTTGATAAAATATACGCCGTTAGTATCGTCTTAATTTTTAATTTCTTCTTCAACTCCAGAAAACGACAAATTTTTAATTAATCGAAATTTGGAAGCAGGCCGGATCCATTTTATTTCTATTTATATGCAAATGTGTCCCGCATGCTTCCAAGTTTCCTTTAATTTAACATTTGTATTATATACAACATAATATAACGTGTTTAGACGACATATTTTGCAATACATTATTTAAAAAGTCATTTTTTTCTGTTTGTTTTATGCTTAAATTTAATAAAATTTAACTTAAGCTTGAACTTAAGCTTTTTTTCTATCGCACTATTTTAATCACTTTTTTTACAATGACAAATGTGATTATATATATA